>MU574226.1:6019514-6049514 GCA_024362625.1 Silurus asotus | reverse complement strand
TTTTCCTCACCTGTGTGTTGCTGCTGTGAGAGTTTTATGATCAGTTATAGACTATCAGACCTGGAGGCCACGTCTATTTTACTAAGACTAACAGACCTGGAGGCCACGCCTACTTTACTAAAACTAACAGACCTGGAGGCCACGCCTGCATTACTAAGGCTAACAGACACCGAGACCACACCTACATTATTGAGGCTAACCGACCTCGAGGCCACACCTACTTTACTAAGCCTAACAGACCTCGAGGCCACACCTACTTTACTAAGCCTAACAGACCTCGAGGCCACACCTACTTTACTAAGACTAACAGACCTCGAGGCCACACCTACTTTACTAAGACTAACAGACATCGAGGCCACACCTACTTTACTAATACTAACAGACAACGAGACCACGCCTACTTCATTGAGCCTAACAGACACTGAAGCCACGCCTACCTCACTAAGACTTATAGAACCAGAGATTATGTTTAAACCTAAAAGACCCAGAGGCCACGCCTCTTTCAATAAGACTTACAGGCTAATTTGTGTGTGTGTGTGTGTGTGTGTGTGTGTGTGTGTAAACTCAGGTGGAGTAAAATCATGCTCTCTGAACTGCCTGGCTGAGGGATATAACTTCTACACTGAGCGTGCGCCGGCTGTGGTGGACGGGACGTCGTGCAGAGATGATTCTCTGGATGTGTGTGTTAATGGCGAGTGTAAGGTGAGAGAACAGCAAACACGCACGCACGCACGCACGCACGCACGCACGCACGCACACACACACGCACGCACGCACACACACACACACACACACACACACAAACACACACACACATAGTTCTAGGGTTTATTTCAGACCAAAATATTTTTTGTTTTCAGAACCTTTGTATGTATCTTCTTCCCTCATCTTTCTCCTCTCCTTTCATTCTTCCTTCTGCTCCTTTCATCCTTTCTCCTCTCCTTTCATTCTTCCTTCTGCTCCTTTCATCCTTTCTCCTCTCCTTTCATCTCTTCTTACCTCCTCATCTTTTATTACCCTCATCCTTTCTTCTCTCCTCTCTGCTGATCCTTCCTTCCCTTTTCACATCTCCTTTAACGCTTTCTCTTCTCCTCTCCTCTTATCCATTCTCTGCTCCTCTCCTCTCATCCTATCTTTTATCCTTTCCTCCTTTTTTCTTCTATCTTCTCATCTCTTCTCCTCTTCCTCTATCTTCTCTCCTCATTTCCCTTCATTATTCTTTCCCCTATACTCTCACCTTTTCTCCTCTCATCTTCCCTCCTTTTTTTCTGTCCTCCTTTCTCCTCTCTCCTTCTCTCTTGTCCTATACTCATCCTTTCTTCTCTCCTATACCCTCAATCTTTTCTCTAGTTTTTCCTTGCTCTGCTCTCCTGTCCTGTACTCTCCCACTATTCCTTTTCTCATCTTCGATCGGCTTCTCTTTTCTTTTCGTCTCTCCTCTGCAGTCATTTCTTCTCTTCCTCTCTCATTTCCACTTCTTTCCTCTTGCTTTTCTCTCTATTTTTCAGTTTTTTTCCTCTCTCCTCCCATCTCTTCTGCTCTCCCCTGTGTTATATTTACAGTGGAAATGAACTCGATGCCCTTCCAGGCTGCAGCTGTCTGAAGCGCCAGCAGCTGAACAAGATCACAGCGCCTGATTTCTCCTCTCCTCTTTCCCTCTCTCCATCCTGCTTTTTTAAATTATTTTCCCCCCCTCGCTTCAATTGGATCCCCCTTTTCCCCTCTCTGTCCCTCTCTTTCCTCTGTGCTTTATGGCATGTATTCAAACAAGCGAACAGCAGGAGAGGAAGGCAGCGTCCCTGTTTGCGGCTTTGCGGCCGACCCGCTTTCCAAAACAGCGTGCCTTTGATTCGGGACGGTTTCATACCGAAAGCTTTGAAGCACAGAGCGCCAGCAAAACCCGGGAAAAACATGCCGCGAAGGCACTCGAGTCGCCTGCCGAGAGGGTCAGCGACTCGCTTTCCGGCTGCCCAGAACCGGGTCGCACGCTTGCAGGTTGCGAAATATAGGCCAGGTCAGGAGGAACCTTTCCAAGCAGCGCTGCACTGGGAGGGTGCGGGGGTTTGGGGTGTGTTTGAGGTTCCGAGAGCGAAAGATCGTGGAGGGAAGCCAAGCATGACCACAAGAGGCTGTTAATGCCTTTCACAAGTCTTTGTAAACTGCGTAAAGCTAAAACAGACACCGTTCCGTCTTTGTTCGTGGTGTAATCAGAAGGAGCGTGTGTTTGCAGGGCAACAGGTTCATGTAGAAAGGAGCTGAAAATATCAATATGAATAAAATTTCAATCGCATTTCGATGCATAGCCAATGATACGATACATTAAAGATACATATGAAGCAGCTACTGTACCAGTGCAATACCATGCTATGCAATTTAATATGGTACAGATAGTTTGCTTTTACTTTTTTGGTTCGGCAAATCGTAAATTGACTTGCGTTTCCGCAAAAACAGGCCTTTGTAGCGGGAAAGAAAGACGCTCTTTTCCTGTTGTGTCTGCAGGAAGTTACAGCTCTACCTCTGCCATGGTAATCTGTATTCTGTGTGACTCTCAGGACACGCCTCCGTCTATGTTGTGTTGCGATATTTCGTCTTCACGTAGCAGCAGCGGTTTAGCGATGAGAAATCTGAATGATGTATCGCGATACAAATGCCAACTTGTTTAGCATGCATCGCTAACTTTTAATCAGTGAATCTTACCATCCTTACCGCCGCTATAGTACAGGTACTACCATGTACAGCAGTGGTCCCCAATCTTTTTTGCGCCACGGACCGGTTTAATGTCGGACAATATTTTCACGGACCGGCCTTTAAGTTGTGGCGGATAAATGCATTAAAATAAAATGATACGATCGGCAGAAAAACCGGTAGTTACTAAATATATTAATAAACGTGAATCCACTGTGTTGTTGTTTAATTATTTTGCTCACTTGGGGGTTTGAATTTAGCGGTAATGTATTATGTGTTAGCGGCCGGAGCCTCTTTAAGAAGGTTGAGGATGGAGGTAAGACGTGTGACCGAGGCATCATGACATATATCAAGAGTGAGTCATAGACAGATGTGGCGGAGAGAATCCGGTCATTTTTCAAAATAAAACATCGTTCAGAATCAGATAATAAATAAAATGGAAATAATGTAAGTTATTTATTCTTTCTGTGGTACAATTGACCCACGGAGTGGTCCTGGTCCACGGCTCGGGGGTTGGGGACTACTGATATGCAGCACTTAATGTATAAATTGTGTACTTTATCAGAATGTGTGGGGTAAGAATTTTCTCACTGCATCTATTATTCACATAAAGTTCTTATACATCACTGCTGGGGGAAGTGGTAGCTCAGGCTCCGGGTTCAAGCCCTGGTATCGCCAAGCTGACGATCTTAGGGCCCCTGAGCAAGGCCCTTAACCCTTAGTTTTCCAGGGGCGTTTCTAACATGGCTGGATCTGAGCCCAGTTTTCTTACATCACTGGAATATGCGAAGAAAGAATTTCATCTTGCTGTAAAATAAATGCAACATGTATAAAAGCACCTTTTTACTTTTAACTTTCATACTCAAATTTGTTCGAAAGCAAAGACTGTAGTATTTTTCCTCGAGTAAAAATGTCCAAGGAGGAGTTTTACTTTTTTTTTTTTCATTGGACTCATACTGAAGCATTGGATTAGTATTTTTATTGAAGTACAGGAATGGTGTATTCCAGCCAGCGCTGGTTAATCTGGCTCCTTACGCAATATGCAGAAGGAAGGTTTGAGGCACTGATCGAAATATGAAAACATTTCCAAATCCTTTGGGTTTCTCAAAGTTATGTTGTGGTCCCACAGTATTTTATATGCACAAGCGTCCAGTTCTGTTTTGCAGACAGGGACAACCGAAAGGCTGGTGTAGTTCTCGGGAAGCTGTTTGTAGAGACATATATATACACTGCCTGTCCGAAAAAAAAAAAGTCACCACCTGGATTTAACTAAGCAAATAGGTAAGAGCCTCCCATTCCATAATTACTGCATGGGTGATTATGTTTTAACTGGCAACAAGTTATTGAAACCTAACTGATGCAGTGACTAGCTTATCCTTTCTTAAACAACCATGTCTGAAGACATCCAGTGGTCGTGGAAAAGATGTTAATCTGTTTTAGAAGGGTCAAATTATTGGCATGCATCGAGCAAAAAAAGAATCTAAGGAGATATATGCTAAAACTACTACAATTAGGTTAAGAACTGTCCAACGCATTATTAAAAACTGGAAGGACAGGGGGAATAATTATCTTCGAGGAAGACATGTGGTCAAAAAGGGAAGGGAATTCAAGGGACTAAACAGACATGTAGCCTTAAGAAAGATCACCAATTGGGAAAAGAAGGCTTCAGTTTGCTAGGGAGAATAAAGATTGGACTCTGGAGCAATAATAGAAGGTCATGTGCTCTGATGAGTCCAGATTTCCCCTCTTCCAGAGTGATGGAAGCATCAGGGTAGGAAGAGAGGTGGATGAACTGGTGCACTGGATGGTGTGCTGGATGATCTGGGGTTGCTGCAGTTGGTAAAGTCGCGGTTCAGCAACGTTATTTTGCCAAAAGAATGAGGTCAGCTGAACACCAGAATATACTTGAGGGATTCTTTCTTGCCTAATGGCACAGGCAGATTCCAAGATGACAATGCCAGGATTCGTCGGGTTCATATTGTGAAAGAGTGGTTCAGGGAGCATGAGAGATCATTTTCACACATGGATTGGCCAACAGTTCAGACCTTAAACCCCATTGAGTATCTTCAGGATGTGCTGGACTCTGGACAGGAATAAAATGGTGACATTGCAGAAGCTTATTGAAACAATGCCACAGCGAATGCATGCTGTAATTGAAGCTAAAGGCGGACCAACGAAATATTGGAGTGTGACTTTTTTTTTTTAGCGGGCAGTGTACATATCTGTCTGTCTGTCTGTCTGTCTGTCTGTCTGTCTATCGTAATTTCTGGACTATTAAGCGCACTTAAATATAAGCCGCACCCACTGAATTTAACAAAGATTTTTATTTTGAACATAAATAAGTCTACACTGAAACTAATGCACTTTACACAGGCTTTAATGAAAGACAGTGTCTGTTACACGACTTGTATCTAAACAGTAACCTTCCAAGAAAGTCATTGTTCACTGTCTTCCTCCTTCCTTTCACAACTATTTCTCTCGGGAGTTTATCTTTTGGCATCGTCGCACGTTTAAAAATCACCATCGGTGAAGCTTTTCTCTCAATGCCGTGCAGCTCAGAACACAGGTGAAGTGTGTTTTTATGCCAGGTTGTTTTCAGCGTGACGAATGATTTCCTGTAGACAGTCCGAGTGAGCAGCAGGTCAAACGTCAGAGGAACATCATCCATATTTATGATGTGGTGCGGCTCGATTCAGTGGGAGCGCATCTGATTTAATATAAAGAGTTTCATTGGTTCACCTGAACCCGTTCCGCAATTTCATTGGTCTAATCTATCTATCTGTCTATCTATCTATCTATCTATCTATCTATCTATCTATCTATCTATCTATCTATCTGTCTATCGGTCTATCGGTCTGTCTGTCTGTCTGTCTGTCTGTCTGTCTGTCTATCTATCTATCTATCATATATATATATACAGGTAGTTCCAGACTTACGATGGCAAGACATACCTACCCACATACCTACCCAAGAATGGTGATCAGTATGGGGTGGAATTCTTTAATTAGTAATTTAACAAGCACATAATTTAGCAAAACAGATCAATTCGCAGTATAGTAATGTATAAACTATACAATAGCGAGTGGATGACAGAGCCAGATGAGCGGTAAAAAGCACACCTGTAGCTGATGCGACTAATCAGTGCGCTCTGTTTTGTGTCTGGTGACGAGAGAATGCAAAAACACCAAAAACACAGAATAAATATGCGCTCTAACACAGAGACAACTGGACTCTGGACCTCTGGCGAGAGCTAGACATCTCACAAGGCAGAAGATGTGATTTGATGAAAATATTTTGACAATATTGCTGTATCGCTATCGTCATCATCAGGTTGAAAAATCGTAATTCGAACCATCATAACTTGTGGACTACCTGCATATATAATAAAATATTACTAATAGGAAATGACAAATAATGCAAAATGAAATTTATACGTTTGCAGGTGCTTCAGAAGCAACAGTCTTCCTTCCCTCTGACTTGATTTTGTGTGTGTGTGTGTGTGTGTGTGTGTGTGTGTGTGTTTGTGCGCACATCTGTAGCATGTAGGCTGCGATAAAATCCTTGGCTCGGATGCCCGCGAGGACCGCTGCCGTGTGTGTGGGGGTGACGGGAGCAGCTGCGAGGCCATCGAGGGCGTCTTTAACGACTCGCTGCCTGAAGGAGGTGCGTTTCATTTGTATTTCCACTAAATTACCCACCGCAATGTGTACATACAGGAGTTTGTTCCAACGTTGTGGATACATTTATTCAGGAAAAAAATCCTCTTTATTTTGGATTGAGGTCAGAGCTCTATAGCAGGAGATCTTCCACTCCAACCCATGCACACCATATCTTCAATGAGGGGTCTCCGAAATCAAACAGAGGGTCGTCTGAATACTTTCTGAATTCTGAATTCTTGTCTGAATTCCATCTGAATTTCGGAATACTCTCCGAATGCACTGTATGTATCCCATACACTTATCCCAGCGTTTTAACTTGGGCCTGGAAAGATTCGGCGTAGAACATTTCACCAATACGTCCGAAACCTCCTAGGCCAGCCTGGTTCACTTCGTTGTCAGGAAAAACCACTAAGACATGACTGACGGACGTACGGCCATCTTAACCTCTTACTGCGGCTGAACTTCCCATCACCGTACTGCTCTTGAAGTCTTCTGCAGCTATTCACTGGTTCTTCGTTCACAAGAAACCACATGCTGTTTTATGCACGCACTAACACTTATGTCTGCCATCTTGATTAATGGTCTCCGGACATGTGAGGTGCCTATCAGTGATAGGACACGCTACCCATTTACTACTGCGGCAGCACGGATTTCTGAGGAGCAGTTCCTCGGGTTCCGGAACTGTGCTGGGCGGTCTTAAATCCTGCTCGCCGAACGCGTGAACACGTGCGTTGGGTTACAGATCTCTGGAGTGCTGGAGCGCTTTCTGTACAGGAAAAAATGAGGCCGTTCATCTCCTGTGGTCTGAATAAAGCGCTCCGGTACGACTTTTCTGTCTGTGTAGTAATCCTGCAGTAATGCCTTGGCTCGACTTCGCTATTATAATCTCATAAAGCACAATGTGTGTGAAAGGAAGAGGGAGGGAGCGAAGGGAGAGAGAGAGAGAGAGAGAAAGAGAGAGAGAGAGAGAGAGAAAAAACGCATCACATCGCATCTACTGTTCACTTTGACCACACACAACGCCGGAAAGTACGCGAAAACAAGTGGTTCTTGTGGGACTGCAACTGTAACCAAGTTTATTGTTTTCCTGCAACACCGCATTCCGCACTGTTTTTATTCCTCTTATACTACATGATTTTTTTTTATTCTTTCACCAGCCCTTTTTTGAAACTTATACGACGAAATTCTAAATTGAATCAAAATGTTCTTTCTTCGAAATTTTTTCACACCCATTGACAATACGGTGTGCACCGAAATGCTTTTTTTGACTGATGAATTCAATATCGAAATTTTTTATAAAATAAAGAATTCATATAAAAAATAATTTAAAATAGAACACAAACAAATGTGAATAAGACATACAACATTTACACACACCACAGTAGTAAATCAGTACAAATTGATCAGAATATTTAAAATAACCTACCAATTAATTGTGTAAAAAGTTCCAAAATCGTGAAATCAAAAGCGTAAAATTTTCTGTCAGCGATTCGCCTCTAGAGGCCGCTCTTGTACTGTATAATGCAACCTGGAAAAACTATCCGTATGGATTTTTGCCAATAGTCCCTGCAATCAACTACCGGTGTTGTTAATTTAAAAAAATGATTAATTTATCGACTTCTAAACAAAATTCTTACCTATCAGAAATAAGAATTCGATAAGGTTGAGCTAAAAGTGCACTAAAAAAATCTTTCAGTGGTTGAAACACTCATACTTCATATTCACAAGCTTGGCACATTATGTCGGTCTCTGAGGGGCAATTGGTGGGAAAACAGACTCAGCTATAGCACACGCCAGATAGTCTCTGGCCATGCCAGGATTGTTTCAGGTCTGTCTTTAGTTGTTATTCATTATTTTTAAAGGTACAGTAGATACTAAAACCAGTGACGACATACCGTTTTGTAGCCTGTTGTTTTTTTGTTTACGTTCCATGTTTCTCTATTGTTCGTAGTTAGTATTCATAAATTGTGATAAATCTCCACCACAAGCAGTGAAACCTGTCTTTCAGCATGGCTGGAGAACACTGGCCAACCTGGATTCGAGTCAAATGAAATAAGACTTTTGGATCATGGTTAGGTTCTCATGAGAGCCAGCTTTAACACTTTCTCGCCTCATACCTACTCCAAACGACTCTATAATTGCTTTACGGAAAGTCAAACAAT
This sequence comes from Silurus asotus, assembly GCA_024362625.1. NCBI lineage: Eukaryota > Metazoa > Chordata > Actinopteri > Siluriformes > Siluridae > Silurus > Silurus asotus. The sequence goes on along the minus strand of MU574226.1, from coordinate 6,041,008 downwards.
GTGTGTTTGTGTTGTGTTTTTTCTTTATCTTTTCATATGCTAGGGTTGGTAAATGATGTGTTTTTTTTTTTTTTTTTTTTTACCCAAGCCCAGTCATGGGGTTGGACGCATGCCGCTTTAGAGAAAGTGGAGCGATTTTTTAGGGCAAATTCATAATTACTTGCTCACATGCAACGTCTGGATGAATCAAATTCGCTTGAAACTCAAGAAAGTAAAAAGAAATCAAGAAATATATGAGCCGTGCCAAACCTGAGCTGACTCTCGCTAGACCCGGTATTGGTTACACTGCTGGGGGGGGGGTGTGTGTAAAGGACATGGATGGATAAGTAAAGGCATAGAAGGTAGAGATGAGGATAGAGTGTCCAGGAAATGTCTAAACGGATTGCAAGAGCTATAGAGAGAACGGATTAGAAGGATAGTGAAAAGTATAAAGGATATGAATGGATATCAGTTTGGGTCCGATGCGATTCGCATGTGAAGCAGCTGCCGATGCCATGCGATACGATTCACCCCTATTACGATGCAGTGCGGTCCATTTTCCATTCAACACAATGTGATTCATGGCAATAAAAAAAAATATAATGCAATGCAATTCACTATGGTGCCGATAGTTTTCATTTATTTCTTTGGTTCAGACAGACAGTGAATCATCAAACAAACCTTCTGACTTTTAACACAAGGACCTTTTACAAACACGTCTTTGTAGTGTGAAAGAAAAAATTTATAAAACCAGACGTTTCCTGTTGTGTCTGCAGGAAGATGCAGCTCTACCTCTGCCATGTTAATCTGTATTCCATGTGACTCTCAGGACATGTTGATATGTCACATTTACGTAGCATCAGTGGTGCCGAGACAAACGGTTTATCGAGAAGGAATCAATCTACATATCAAATATTGGTCATATTTTAAATAATAAAAGTGGAAAAATAGAAGTGTACAGAGGAGTATTGAGTTGTGGTTTGAATGAGTGAAATCAAAGTGTTATAAAGGGGAATTAAATGGTACAGAGATGTAACCAAGGGGTAGAAGGGTATATGTAGGAGAATAAAGGGTTGAGATGGATGCAAAGGTTAACTGAAGAACGGACATGACAGGACAGGAAGAGTCCCCAAAGGGGTGTTCAGATGGGTATGAAGGGTGTGATGGGATATGAAATTGGGTATAAAGTGAAACTAAATAGCACGGTTTAGGTGGCTGTAAATAATGACTTAAGGTTTACAATGGGGCATGGAAAGTGTCAACATATTCGAAGGGTACCCAAAGCATTCATTTAGGGTTCCCTGGTTCCCTGGTGGTCTAGTGTTTAGGATGCGGCGCTCTCACCCCTGCTGCCCGGGCTCGATTCCCAGTCAGGGAACCAAATCCAGCCATTAGGGTTGCACAAGCCAGTGCACTCTTAGTGCCGGTCCCAAGCCCAGATAAATGGGGAGGGTTGCGTTAGGAAGGGCATCCAGTGTAAAAAAACGTGCCAAATCAAACATGCAGATCATGAATACGGATGATCCGCTGTGGCGACCCCTAATGGGAGAAGCTGAAAGAAAGTTTGTTTACCCAAAGCATTCATCGGGGTTTAACAGGTCATGGATGGTTATGTTGGGTATGATAATAATCTTTATTTTACATAGTACCTTTGTAAGTTACACATCAAAATGCTTTCCGATCATAAAAATAGGTCCTAAAAATCATTACAATGATAATAAAATAAATAAACCTCACAGATACATCACAAGAAAACAAAACTCACCTAAAAGCTATTATGAAAAAGTACGTATTAAGAGCAGATTTACAAACAGTAAAAGTTACAGCTTGTCTAATATTATTGGGGAGAGAATTCCAAAGTTATGGTGAGCAAGAAAAAAAAAACGATCACCCATAGAACATAAACATATAGGAGGAACCATTTAAGGATCAGAATCGGAAGCAGAGATCCCGCCTTTGAGTGTAGACAGTTAAAAGTAGTAACAAGCAATAAAATGCCATATCATGTAGCGCTTATTAGATCAGCATAAGAATTTTAAAATCAATCTAAAACCTGAAGAAACTCCAAAACCGGAGAGACAGAATGCTAAACAGATCAGGTCTTGGTCAGAGTTTTACTATAACAGCTGAATTTTGAACAACCTGCAATATATTTAAAAGTACATTTTGAAACCCTAATAAGCAAAGCAATACTTCAGCAACCCAAGATAACATGGGCGCAATCTTGCCTGAGAGTTGAAAGCTAAGTTTGTGTTAAAAATCACCACCAATTCATCTTTTAGTTCTGACTGAAACTCCAAAACAGACACTTCCACTTTAAATGTTTTGAAAATCGCTTTTATTAGTTTGATGGTGCAAACCGATAAGCATTTATTGAACGCATTGAAGTGTAATTCAAGGTTTAAAGGGGTCAAAAGAACCCTTGGTACATGGGTACATTGTAGGTTAAGATGGGTTTAAAGGATAACTTGATGGAGTGAAGGGTTACAACGTGGCACAGAACAATGATGTAAATGAATCAAGACATAAAGGGTACCCAGGAGAATGGACAGGTACTGTAGAAATGAATTGTAGAGATGGATAGGGTATAGAGGGCACAGGGGATGTTTGAAATATAACAGATGTGAATGTAGCAGTGCATTATGTAGGGGAATGGCTATACTGAAGAATGAAGGCTCAATAATAGAGAGATATATGAAGGAATATACAGGGGGTACAGGCTGGTATAGATGTCAACACACTGGTCTGAAGCAGTTTGAAGGCAATAATGATGCTGAATGAAGAGATATGGCAGGGGTATTCCAGGGTCAAAGAGTACAGTGGGGTATTGAAGGTTTAAAGGGAAACTTAGAGGCACATGGTGTAACATATAGGGATACGCTCATGGAGATGAACAAAGTGGTTGATAATAAAGGGTTAGTGGGCAATTGTTTAATTATTGTTGGAAAGGTCACTTTCTATGCTGACCTCAACCTTTTTTTTGCTGCAGAATTCATTATGCTATCGAGGCGTGTATGTGGTAAGGATAAAGCTATGAAGCCATGGGTCATGGTTCTGAGACTATTCTAATAAAGCTTGTGTGCTTTTTAAAGCATTTGTTTGGGAGGTCACTTGGCGTGCAGTGGCCTGTGGTTTGAACCTCCGTTCATTACCCCAGCTATGGTCACCATTCACCCCGTCATGCACATTTCACCCTGCTCCTACTGCAATGGGCCAAGGAAATAACTTCATCTCTTAGTCATCCTTGCCTCCAGACTAAATGGATTTTCAATATCAGCTAAGAATAACCTCTGTGGCTTTCATCAGTCCGAATAAGGAACAACGCCCTGGGTGGAGTTGAAGTTTGCGCTAGTGGCGGTGTTGGTGGTTGGGTTAAATGTTGACACTGGATTGTTGGGTCAGTGTTAAAGGAAAGGTGTAGTAGTTTATAGAACATCGAGTTTAGACTTTAATAATGATAGATGTTATGTCTTATGTAGCATTCGCTAACCGTAATCATGAGCAACTTTAGCAGGACGTTTAAAACAGATAAAGGTACAAAAGGATATTAGCTCATTATTTATTTGTAATAAATGAGCCCTTTAAACTTGGTAGCTGCCTAGGTGGGTTATGCTAAGTCCATAACTAGCTTTCTTTTTTAAACCAGGAATAGTGTTGGTTTTTGTATTTATAAAACAGAAGTAGCAAATAACAGTTTTTAAAGCACAAGAACTTAGCAAAGAGGTTTTGTCTTCTTTGACTTAGGAGAGTCAGATGGCTGCCATGACTTTGCATGGCAATGCAAAGCAAATGTAAATGTAAATGTGCTCAATAGGGTTCAGGTCTGGAGACATACTTGGCCACTCCATCACATTTACCCTCAACTTCCTCAACAAGGCAGTAGTCATCTTGTGTTTGGGGTCACTATTTTGTTGGAAAACTGCTGTTTAACACAGTTTCTGAAGGGAGGCCATCATGTTCTGCTTCAGAATTTCACAGTAGATTTTGGAATTAGGTTTCCACAATGAACCTCAGTTCCCCAGTACCAGCAGCACTCCAGCAGCCCCAGACCATGACGTTACCAACACCATGCTTGACTGTAGGCACCACACATGCTGGACACCATCTGAGCCAAGGAGGAGGGGGAAGGGGGAGCACCAACCGTGATCCTGCATACCCCTCATCAACAGTGTAGTTGCACCCCTGGTGCTGTTGCATCAGAAACCTTCATAGGTATCATTGGCAGGTGGAAAGTACTAGAACAGTGTGGTAGTGTGGTAGTAGCTGCTCAGTTGGTAGAATCATCAGGAGTAATATTGCTTGGTGGAGGAATTTGGAAAGGAAGTACTGTACAGTCATTTGGAACGGAATCATTGGTAGCTAAAATTTAGTCACTGGGAGAAGTGCCGCAATGTGTGGTGTTTGGTGTCATTAGTGGCAGATTGGTAGGTGAACCAGGTGGTGCTTACATCTGGACTGGGATTTTTATTTTGGGGATTCGGACGCCTCAGTAGGCTACACCCAGAACCACAACCAGGGGAGGTCAGGCTCAGGGATTTATTCTGGGCTTCATTTTTATTTTTTTTTAGTTTCTCGCGATTATGCCACCAGTCTTTTTTTCTTTTTGGTCTGAACTTCTTTCTCGTCTTCGTCCTTTCCTGTTTTATGGCCGTGCCAATTTTTTTTTGCAGTTTGTTTACCACATGGCTTCATAGCTGTTATTATTTTATTACTTTCCCTTTCCGTTTTTATTCTTCTCCTCATATCCCCCGAAAAAGCCACAAGCTTGCAAAATATTACATTCATATATATTTTTTTTCCTCCGGTCTGGTTTTTGGAGATGGAGTTATTTGTAGGCCTGCGGTCTCTTACTGGCTGGTGCTGACTGACCTCAGACGAGTTCGGTGCTCAGCTGTGGAGACGTTGCCCAGGAATTCAGCAGGAATCTCAGCCCTCCGCTGAATGCTTATCCCAGAGCAGGCCAGCTCTACAGAACACCACTTACCACATGATTCCTCTGTGTAACCACGAATAGACTTCCATCTGTGTGTGTGTGTGTGTGTTTTCCCAGGTTATGAAGAGGTGATCAGGATCCCTAAAGGATCCGTGTTTATACACGTACAGGAACTCAACATTTCTCTTAATTATCTCGGTAAGAAAAGGAAGAGTTTTTTCGTATGACTGTTAGCTGTCTGGCGCACTGAGCTGCTTTCAGGTGGAACTGGTGTAGTTTAATAATCTGGAGTACTTCATCTGCAGTAAAGCTTTAATGGCCTTTACGGTATTTATCTCACAGAAGGCCAGGAAAATAAGCCCTCTGTCCAATCCTGACATTTTTTTTAGGATTTATTAAGCAGGGAACAGTCTCCAGTGCATGCACTAGCCCAAGATTTTCCTATAACATGTGTTCTATTCCTTTTGTACCTCAACAAGTTCGAAATTTTCAAGCAGAACACATTGTAACTACAGTTTTTCAGTTGCTTTGGAGCAAATTCTCGACCTAATCATCATTTAGTCATCATCATTTAGTACATCATTTCAACATTTCTCTATACATTTCTCTAAACACTTAATAGTTTCTATTAAACATTTTCTTTTACATAAATGTTTCTTAAATTGATGAATTGTGCAGATGAATCTTGAATGTCACTCATGAAAGAGAGTCAAGTTTACTTCCCCTTGAGAGGAACCAGACTCAAAAGGGGAACCCATCCTCATTTGGGTGACATCAAGAGTTGAATCATAAATCTTTAAACAATACAAAACACTGGAGAGTGAAAACTAAAAGAGTGAATGGCATCAGATCAATCAATAATCAACCAGTTCTCTAAAACAGGTCAAGGGTGAATCTCGTGAACCTTCAATTGGAGAGTGTCTACAGAGACAGAATGACAATTTCTGGAAATAAATGAACAACTTAGAAATGAACGAACACTAGTACAGTGCAGTAAAAGTGTGAATCCTGTCTGGTCTCATGCATTCAATATAAAACGAATATACAATCCAATGAATGCATTTGTGCTGCTAGAATTCATAGATGCCATACAGAAATTCAGCCTTGTGCATTTTTAATCACTGAAACCCAAACCATAGTTTATATCAAGAAATACAGAAACTGTGCACCATCATACTGACAAAACGACTAAACATTTTGATGATCTTGTTTGTAAACAATGACAAAAGAACTTGTTATTCTGATGGGAATGAGATGTTCATTGACACAAATACTTACTCCTGAGAGATAAACTAAGGATTTTGAGACAAATACAGGCTTTTGCCAGAAATTCAATGTGTTGTGTGGTTTGTATAAAATCTTTTGAGAAATGCACTTTCTGGTTAGCTCCATGCTAACCTGCTCCAAAACAACTAAAAAAAAAAATTATATAAAGCCGTGATTCACCTTATAGCTATAGCCATTGTAGCAGACTTTCAGAACAGGTTTGCATTACGATAAACTTTTTTGTTATTCCATTTTTCTTTTCTGGATGATTTCTCCTTCGCTGCAGTTCTAAAAAGCAAAAGTGAGCAGTACTTCATCAACGGCAAATTGACCATCGACACGCCACGCAGGTTCGACATCGCCGGGACGGCTTTCCACTACCGCAGACCCGCCGATCAGCCCGAGATTCTCGAGGCTTTGGGGCCCACCAATATGACCCTCATCGTCATGGTAATCAGCTTGTGATTTAAAGGAAAAGTCGTTTGTGTTGGATGCAGTAGCTGTCACGCAGAACTAACTTTGCGCTATAGTGTTTTACTGCATGATGTGGGGGTGAAGAACGACCCGACCCTGAACGTTCTCTCACACCTAGTCGGGGATTATCACTTTATACAACACTCACTTTCCAGCATTGACAAGTTACAGCTGTTACTATTGTTTTTTTTTTTCTTTTTTTGCCTTTTTAACGCTTTCTTTTCCATTTATCTCAGATTCATCTTGTACATCGAAACATTACACATGTTTTGGTATTTGGTCAAAGATTTGCAGATACTTAAAATTCTGTTTGTGTCTGTGTGTCTTTGTGTGCCTTTATGTGTCTGTCCCTCTGTATGTGTGTGTGGTGTGTTTGTGTGTATGCATGTGTGTCTGTCTGTCTATGTGTCTATGTGTATATCTGTTTGCATATGTGTCTATGTGTATCTGTATGTTTTTGTCTTTCCCTGTGTGTCTGTCTATATATGTGTATTTGTGTGTGTCCCTGTGTATACCTGTGTGTGTGTGTGTGTGTGTGTGTGTCTGTGTTTGTGTGTGTGTTTGTGTGTGCATTGTGTTTGTGTGTATGTATATTTGTGTGTGTTGTTGTGTATATCTGTCTATATATGTGTGTGTGTGTGTGTGTGTGTCTGTGTGTCTGTGTGTCTGTGTGTCTGTGTATGTGTTGTATTTGTGTGTTTCTCTGTGTATATCTGTCTGTATTTGTGGGTGTTTATGTATTTGTTTGTGTGTCCCTGTGTATATTTGTCCGTATATGTGTATGTGTGTCTGTGTGTATGTCTGTGTGTGCCTCTTTGTCTCTGTTTGGGTGGGTCTGTGTGTATTTGTGTGTGTGTGTGTGTGTGTGTCTGTGTGTGTTTCTATGATTTCTGTGTGTGTAGGTGTTGGTCAGGGAAGAGAACCAAGGTATCCATTACCGCTTTAACCCTCCTGTGAACAGAGACACTCAAAGCATCTTCAGCTGGCACTCTACATCCTGGAGCCGCTGCTCTGTCTCATGCGCTGGAGGTACAAAACACCACGCACACACACACACAAATACACACCCACACACACATACATACATACATACATAGATGAATTTGCTTACAGTCTTACAGTATACACAGTGTGTGTGTGTGTGTGTGTCTGTGTGTGTGTGTGAGAGTTTGCTAACCTGATGTCTGATATTAGATAAGGAAATCGTTGTGTTTTTGACAAGTTTTATGTAGATGGAAAAATTGGAAATGAAATATTCTGCTACTAATTTTACTGTGTGTGTGTGTGTGTGTGTGTGTGTGTGTGTGTGTGTGTGTGTGTGTGTGTGTGTGTGTGTGACCCAGGGTTTCAGATCCAGCAGTTGGTGTGCAAGAAGCAATCCGATCACTCGGTGGTGTTCACTCACTTCTGTGACAAAAAGGGAAAACCTAAAGAGAAGAAACGTCCCTGCAACTCAGCCCCTTGTCCTCCCACGTGAGTGTGTGTGTGTGTGTGTGTGTGTGTGTGTGTGTGTGTGTGTGTGTGTAAGCAAAAACATGGGCTGTCCAAGTTCTTGTGCAAGTGCATTAATAGAATTTTGTTTCTCTGGCTTCCTATCTTTTTTTTTATCATTAACTTCCTCTATATTTCTTGCTCACCCCCTTTTTCCCACCCACTCTTCTGTGTCTCTCTGTCTATCACTCTTCTCTGTCTGCTAACCGCCCACTAAACCCCCCCCTCCCAACCCAGATGGTGGGTTAGTGAGTGGTCCGAGTGCAGCAGGAGCTGTAGTGGAGGTGTGAGGACGAGGGAGGTTCTGTGTAAGAGGAAGATCAGCTCCACAGATGAGAAGGTTCAGGACGACTCGTCCTGCTCCACCCAGCCACGTCCTCCTGTCACCGAACCCTGCAATAATCACACGTGCCCACCTGAGTGGCACGCCCTCGACTGGTCAGAGGTACAGCAGCTTCTTAGCACCTCATATCACAGACAGACTGATAGACAGACAGACAGACAGACAGATAGACAGATAGACAGACAGATAGATAGATAGATAGAAAGATAGATAGATAGATAGATAGAAAGATAGATAGATAGATAGATAGATAGATAGATAGATAGATAGATAGATAGATAGATAGATAGATAGATAGATAGATAGATAGATAAAATCATCTCTATGTTACGTATGTAACCCCAGTTCCCTGAGGGAACAAGACACTGCGTCCGTCGGAACGCTTTGGGAATGTGGCTGCGTTGTCCATGCGCAGGATGTCACCGGCGGTATGAGTTCACCACCAGAAAGTATAAAACGCACATGGAGTGAAGCCGGCGTCAGCTTCTTTAACAGAGAAGGAAACTCTGAAGGGAAGACAGAGGTGTGGCATAGAGACTCAGCGTCTCGTTTCCTCTGGGAATTAGGGTTACAAACGTAACCTATAGACGTTCACTTTCATGAACTGGAACTGCATTAGAACGCTTTGGAAATGAGAGTCCAATACCACCACACTGACCAGTCCCTGACTAGTGTGAAAGAGCACAGCTAGTTCGAAGGACAGACCTAGGAGTGGCACAGAGGTCAAGGTTGAAAACCTGACAAAAGGTGAGCGACGTGGACCAGCCCGCAGCATCGCAGAGGTCTTCAGAGGGACATTCCAGAGGACCAAGCTTTATAGGCTGCCACATTTTGGGTTGAGTGCGCTCTGACCCCAAATGGAGGGGAAAGACAAGAGGACCTGTAAGAGGACACAATTGCGTCAGTAATCCATCTGCTGAGGGTCTGCTTATGAGCAGGAAGGTCTCTCCTCGGAGGGCCGTAGCAGATAAACAATTGTTCCGACTTCCACCAAGGACTTGTCCTGTATACATAACAGTCCAGTGCTTGGGCCGGGCACAGCCAGTTCAATCTCTCCTGGTCTGGGGTCTGGAATGGAGGAGAATTAAATGCCTGGAGCCTGACAGGTCGTGGGACGACCGAGGGCACCTTAGGGACGTAACCCGTTTAGGGTACTGGAAGGCACTGACCATGAGGGTAATAACCAGTAATAACACAGTATTAATAAAGTGCCTCTACAAAATCTCATCCGACAGCTCGAAAGGGGGCTTGGACATAGAGCCTCCAGCACTATGGCCAGGTCCCACCCAGGCCCTCTTAGTCGCACCGGAGGCCTCAGCCTCCAGGTTGCGCAGAGAAAATGCATCAGGGGTGGGTCTCTGCCCAGTCAATGCCCCGACAAGGGGGCATGATACACTAAAACGGCAGACGCCTAGACTTTAATGGTGGACGGATTCAACCCTTTAGCGAACTCGTCCTGCAGGAACTCCAGCACTGAACCAACCGGGCAGTGGACTGGGTCGAATGGGTGCAGAGCGCACCACTACTCCTAGATCTGCTCTCTCTCTCTTTTTCACTCTGTGTGTGTGTGTGTGTGTGTGTGTGTGTGTGTGTAGTGCACTCCCAGTTGTGGTCCAGGCTACAGGCAGAGGGTGATCCTGTGCAGGAGTGGAGAGAGTGGAGACACCCTGGATGAGTCTGAGTGTCATAAACATAGCCGCCCCACCACCAGGATGCGCTGTAACCTGCAACACTGTCCCCCACCTCAGTGGCTCACCGGCCCATGGAGCGAGGTCAGACTCATGTCCAGCACAAACGTTTTTACAGCATTTCTAGTACTGGCTAACAAACTTGCCTAGGGTTAGGGTTAGTGACGTGAATATAACGAGAAAAAAAAAAGATGTTACAAAAACAGCTTCAATATTAGTGGAGATATGGCACAGTTATGTCTCAAGGTAATAATCAAAAGGCAGGTGTAAGACCTTTTACCAATTTGTTTATTTTGCTCGTCACCTTGGGGGCAGTGAAATTACTTAACGATCACGCACCAGTGGTTAATCCTTCGCTTATAATATGGCAGTATGTCATATGCTTGCTTTCCTCACACACATCCACCCCAAACTGGTGACCTGATTGGTCAGGAAGTAAAAAAAAAAGAAAGGTTTGATGTCAATTGGTGCCTTCATGAGTAAATGCATGGTGAGTATGCTTCTTTCAGTGTGTGTGTGTGTGTGTGTGTGTGTGTGTGTGTGTGTAAAACCAGTGTTCAGCTAAGTGTGGCGTGGGCCATCAGATGCGCTCGGTGCAGTGTCTGTCACACACCGGCCTGCCATCCAACGACTGTCCAGAGCTGCATCGACCGGCCTTCATGCAGCAGTGCAGGAGCAAGTGTGACCTCAGCGTCCCCACAGACAACCCTGAGGGTGAGGGGATGCAATGGGCTTTCAGCATCCACAGCATTAGGGTCATTGATACACACATTCAAACACACCTTCACACACCCCTTTACACACACACCTTCACACTGTCTGTCTGTCTGTCTGTCTGTCTGTCTGTCTGTCTGTCTGTCTGTCTGTCTTTTAATAAGTCGATTTAATACCTATCTATTTTTCTATATATCTAACTATTACCTAACAGTCTTAACAATACCACACACACACACACACAAAATCTCCCAAGTTTTATGGGTTTATTCCCCCCCCCCTCTCTTTTCTCCCTTCAGAGTGTAAAGATGTGAACACAGTGGCGTACTGCCCCCTGGTGCTCAGGTTCAAGTTCTGCAGCCGTCCATACTTCCGACAGATGTGCTGCAAGACCTGCCAAGGACACTGACCTCCTCTCCTCTCATTCTCTCTGTCTCTCCCTCTCTATCTTTCTTTCTTTTTTCTCTCTCTATCTACTCTCCATGCTCGGAAAGCCAGTCCCACCCAAGAGAGAGAAAAAGAGAGAATAAGAAAGAGTAAAAAGAGAGAGGAATGGAAGGAAGGAGGGCGAGAGAGAGGAGAGAGAGACATTGCTGCTGTCCTCCAGTCTCCCTGTTCCTGTGAATGGTAGCTGGTCAGAGAGATTTTGTCTTCTATGAGTTGTCCTGAACATGGTGCTAGTTCCTATTTTCCTTCACATTTCAGACGGGATCCTTCGCTTGGGCTCAGTTCTAGCTACAGCTCAGCACAACACTGCACACGTGACTGCTTTTTTTTCCCATTACAGGCTCATACCATTTATTAATAAACGAGTTACAATAATCTAAAGGTTCATAAATACGGTGCAGAAAGGTGCAGAAGGTACATAATCACTGAGATTCCTACATATGGTTGGTTCTCCGACTCGGTTCTCCTGAACTGGCCGAATGGGAAACTGGATTATATTTTTAATCGAAATTTTGCTTGAATAAGACATTTTTAAACTGGAGTGCATCAAATTCGGAGAATCAAGAACCTCAGATCGAACAGTGTTCCAATGTATTAATACATTTGTCAAATTTAAATCTGAAGTTGAATTTCATATGAATGACATACGATACATTACATATGAGTTACATATGAAGCATCGCTTTAATTCGGCTCAATTCATCAGAGAAAATCTAGAAAAATCGAATTCGTCAATTTCCTGTAAGCGCTTCATCCCAGGCCCTGGCAACCATCCGATTCTGGAGATACATCTAACTCCTACTTAGTTCTTCTAAATTGGCTGAAATGTATATACGAAAACAGGAGCACTTTTCTGGATGCACTGATTATAACTGCAAATGAGAAAATGTCTTTCAGGTCTAGATTAGGTTCAGAATTTCAAGACGTTTCCAAAAACAAAGTGCGTCAAATTCTTATTCGGCTAATTCATGACCCCTAAATAAAACAATTGTCAAATTTGAATTTGAAGTTCATCATTTTAATTCATCTCAGTTCATCAAAGACAATCTAGAAAAATCTAATCCGGTTAACGCTTAGTCTCAGGCTCGCAGACGATCCCGGAGATAATCCCGGGAATGTTTCCATAGCATTTCCGATAGACAGAAATACAGATCAGATTTATCCTGCTAATAAATATTCCATAACCGAGAACACTTCTTGGTTTTACAGAGCAGCCTTCGAGTTTGAACTTATTAAAGCGATTTTTAACATTCTTTACAAGGAAGAAGTCCAGAATTATTTCCGGACCATTGAGTAGAAGCGAAAATCTTTTCCTGTTCAGGAGTCCTACCAGAAAAAACTATTCTGAGAACTTTCAAAACGTTCTTTCACATCCTCTTCCGTCTTCTGCCTCTCGTCATCGTGACATCAGCATCATCAGTATGTGTTCATGCTGCACTGTGAGGAAAAACCCCTGACCTGTGAAGTGCTGGGTTTAAAAAAAAAACAAAAAAACAACACACACTAGCGACCACATTGGACACTGTTTACATCATCTCTATTTTGGACATTTTTTTTTATTAAGAGATTTAGCCGTCTGCGATGATCGTTTATTTCTCAAAAGTATTCGATCAACCAAGAAATGTTTGCTGCTTGACAAAGCTACCGAAATGTCCGTCCTGCCAGAAAACACACCCGAAATTCAGATCTTCAACCTCCTGATGTGGTTTAGAACATCATGATGTCCATTGGTAGCCGTTGGGGCTGGAATGGGAAAAGTGTCTGGAACACATCAAACAGTATATTTTTGGGTATAATTATCATTACAATACGGACATCTCAATATACCGATGAATATTTTTGTGACTCCAACGTGTCGAATTTAAGTATCTGAAGAACGTTGGTGTCCTTCAAGCAATTCGGGAAATTCTCCAAAATCAATTACAATAAAATCGTAGGGGGGGGTGGGGGTGGTGGGGGTGTGAGAGAGTACAATTTTGCCTACAAATGGTGTGGCTTGGCTTTAAATTATACTCCATTTAAATAATAAATTGATTAATATACTTCTTGGCTGATCGGATAATTTTTTGGATGAAAAGAACATTTCTTTATTTTGCTCTTTCCTTTTTTTTTTTTTTTTTTTTGCTGTTATTACCTGATCAACCGTTCAGTATAATAAGCTTCATAAAAAACGTGCTGTTATATACAAAATATGGACAAAAGTTTGTGGACACCTGAACCCTTTTTGAACATCCCATTACACATTGAAGCCCCGTTTGCTGCTAGAATAACCTCCATTTTTCTGGGAAGATGTTTCACTAGATTTTTGGAATGTGCTTGTGAAAATTAGGGTGAGATTCATTCAGCCCCAAGGTTGTGAGTAAAGTCAGGTACTAATGGAGATGAGGTCAGGAGGCCTGGGGAGCAGTCAGGGTGAACTCCAGCCTATGAAAAGCGTATCTTCATGGATCTTTCTCTGAGCACGAGTGCATCCAAAAACATTCTATACAATTGTGTGCCTTCAGGATTGTGGTAACAATTTGGTAAAAAAACACATATGGCTGAAAAAGTCATCTGTCCCAATACTTTTGTTCATATTCATAAATACTGTATAACCTTTCTGTGACCTTTCTGTGTATTTTGGTTGCCCTGATCTTGCCATTTACTCTACAGGAGCGTTCATTCGATCGCATTCTCAACACGTCTATTATTATCCCCACACTGATGTAGCTGGAGGCCATGAGTCGTCATCACAATAACATTCAGCTGTAAAAGGTAGTGTTCATAGAGCTACACACACCCTCTTACGACATGGCATACCCCTATATAAACATTTCAACACCCATGTTATAACTTTTTTTTTGTCTTAAGATGACATAGGATTTAAAGATTTTTTTTTGTTGCGCCATTTTATAGGCTGATTTAGCTATGAAGCCTTTAGAACTTGTTATAGTGCTTATGGTATGTCATAGCTACATAATGGTGTTGAGATCAAGCTTGAAAAACCAAAAGAAATTCTACCTTAGAAGAGTAGAAATATTAAAACTTATGTAATCTGCAATCATGGTGTGTCATAACATTGTCATAAGCCTTGTCATAATGTTCTGGGTTGTTATAAGCAGTAATAATGAATTCATTGTACTTAAGAGCACTTGGTTATAACAGTATCATGGAGGTCCCTGTTTGATACAGCAGGTTTTTCATTTCTAGGTTATTGCCCTTTAATGCCAAAATCTTCTGTAATGTCACATTATAACCTTTATGTGGCTCTGACACACCAGAAGCGCACATAATCTGTTATAACAAGCGCCTGTGTCAACTCCATCATCACACCAGCTGAATCAACTTAACATTAATATAGGAAAATATAGTCTTCACATCAGCTGATGCGTGTGCATTTATAAATGTTTATGAAGGGTACAAAAGTATAGCTTTACATTGCCGCTATGTCACTTTAACATTGAAATGGATGAAAGAAATGTTTGTCAACTGGCATTTATTAGAGTAAGCATTTATAAACATTTATGTAGGATTATATCAGGTGTCATATATGGCCTATGTCACTTTTATGTCACCTTAACCTGAAGGTAAAGAAGCTAGTCTTTGTCAGATGTCCCTTATAAGAATAAGCATTTATAAATGTTTGTTGGTTCATATTAGGTGTCATAAACAGCTTATGTAGTTGTTATGTCACATTCGCATTAAAACTAAAAATTTTTTCACATTAATTTGATTAAGCATTTTTAGGGTTTATACTGTATAGGTTTATGTCAGGTGTCATACTCGGCTTATGTCACTGTTATGTCAACTTCTCCTAGAATTAAAGCAGCTAATGTGTATGTCAGATGACTTTTATGAGAGTAAGCATTCATGAATGTTTCTGTAGGTTCATAACATGTGTCATGAAGGGTTTATGTTGTTGTTATGTCACTTTATGATTATTCCAGTTGACATTTTTAATAGTAAGCATTTATGTCAACTCAAAGCATTCATGAATAATTATGAAGGTTTTTGTTAAGGGTTTATGTAGTGCTTATGTTAGCCTTAGTAGTAGTATTTGCAGACTGACACTGATTATAAAAAGCATGTATACAGTATATGTCGATGTAGATTTATTCCAGATGTCATAAAAGGTTTTGTGTCATTCTTATGACATCTTTAAAATCAATTTACAGGAAGTAGTTCTTCCGCCTGTCAGGTGTTATGAAGAGTTTTTGTGGTCTTTATGTAACATAACTAAAATATTTAGAAAGTCAATTTAGTCAGCTGAAGCTTAATGAAGTAAGAATTTATAAATGTTTGTGATGTTTTTATCAATGTCAATTTTTATAAAGTGTATATGCAGTTGCTATGTCACGTTACTGCAAAATATACAAAAGTATTAGTCAGCTGACCTTCAAGGATATACTGAATAAATATGTATGCTGTATGTTTAAAAAGTTTATATAAAGGGTTTATGTCATGCAACGCTATGAACACTACCTGGAAATAGAAACGTTTTTTTTTTTTATTTAACAAAGAGAAAACAATGTTAATGTGATTAGTAATCATACATTCATTATGCTTATTATGTCCTTATCACAAATATAGGTTCCTAAATATAGAAGTATTTTACAATAGCTCTGATTATGTGAATAAAAAGTGGTAGCTCAAGGGTTAAACCTCAGCACCACCAGGTTGCCACTGTTGAGCCCTTGAGCAAGGATTGTTACCGTAAAAGGTTATGAGTTCAAATCCCAACACACAAAATGTTCTATGTCAAGGCCTTTACCCATTTGTTGGTAGACATAAATAAATAAAAGTCGTTCTGGAGAACGGCTTTTGCCAAAATCCATAGATGTGAATAAAAATAAGCGCGTAACACAAAGGTGAATCGTTAGAAACCTGTTGACGTTTTCGTCTTGTTTGGTCAGACGAAAGTGGGGAAAAAGCCTCTGTCGTTTGTTGATTAACCAATGCGATAATACAGTTCTTGCTTGTTTATCAGCAGTTGTGGCTCATGGCCAGTGTTTCTAAACAGCACTAGGGTCCTTAAATGTATTAAACATACTTCCATGTGATTACTACAGTTTCTTGTAGATTTAGTGATCATCTCGCCAGAAATGACAAATCACCCGGACTGATTTTTGTATCCGAAGCTCGCTTCTTTGCTAATTCACTGGAGCGCCGAGGCTAATGTTGCTAACAAGTAAAGGAAACCTTAAACCATTAGATTAGCACCAATCTTGGTAAAGAAGAAAAGTTATCAAAATCATTTCTTTTTGCTTTAATACACTAAGCACTGAAGAAAGTACTGAAAGTTAGTATTATGAGAGCATAGCAACGTGACTATTTATGAAGCTGCAATATAAATACAATAATTTTATATATATATAATATATATATATATATATATATGCAGTATATATATTTCATTAGCCTAATTGTATTGTGTGGTATTGTACAGGAGGTTTAGGGAAGGTACCGAGCAATGACTTTGTTTGCTAATAGAGAACTTTAAAATACTAAAACTGCCAAACTGGGGAAATTAGCATTAGCCATAGCATCACCATTAGCGTTAGCATGCCAGCAGATCTCTCTCACACACACACACACACACACACACAGACACATTTCTATTCCTCGCTACAAATTCAAGGTGCTGAAAATAGACAGAGGTTAAGTTTTAAGGGAAAAGGGTGGAGCCACAGCTGTGCGAGAGGCGGGGCTTATTTCCAGTCTGTAAAAAATGCAAATGAAAACAAAGAAACTACAACAAATCTCTATTGTATGGCAACATTTAAATCACTTTGGGTTTTTTTTAGATTCTTTGAACATACGAGAAGATTTATGGATTTTATTAAATTTTTTACAGACTGCACCTTTAATGTCAGGCTTTGTTTTATTAAGGCACTGTAATGTGGTATGTTTGGTATTGTCCAAAAATGATGACATCATTGTGTTAGCCAGCTTCAATAAATCGATGTACGTCCTTTCACAAGCGATCCAAGCCCGAGAAACGATAGCGATATTCAGGACATCCGTCCCTTTTTGTTTTGTGGTGCTTCGTAATGGTGCTATTCCTGCCGTTCTTTATTTTTTATAACTAATTGGTATTGGAAACTTGCTTGAGGCGAGACGTAGAAATCTCTGTTCAGTCAAATCAGTCAAATTATTTGTGGAAAAAAATCATAAGCAATTCATGATAGATCCAAAAAAAAATGCTTTTCTCGTTATTTTTCCTTATTGTCCTTTTATTTGAGACCTTTTTTACGTCTTTTTCTTGTTCATGTTACACTTGAAACGTGTTGTTTGTACTCGTATTAGCAGTCAGACATGGGTAGGTTTAACAAATGTTATGTTTTTTTTTTGTGTGTTTTAAACGCTATTGTAATAACTTTGAAAATCGTACTGTGTTTCAGATGGATGCGTATTATGTCTCCTGAGTTTTATGTAGACCAAATAAAATGAAAGAAATATTATGACAAATAAAGAAAATCGTGTATTGTGAACAGATGAATCTTTGCTTTGTGGCTTTTGTGGATCGTTGTTCAATCTAAGAAAAATGGAAGGTCACTTCTCGAGAAACTAACAACATTCTAGCAAACGCTCAATAACTAAAATAAACAAAACACATAATGAACAACTTTTTTTGTTAACAGTTTTTGAAAGTTTATTAATGAGCTGTGTGTCTTTTGGGCATAAATCTCCCAGGGGGCGGGGCTTACCAGATTCATCAAGTTTTAGTACCAGTTCTTATACAAAATACTTTTCTGTATTGTCTATATAATTTTTTTGGAAGCTATCATTATTAATATTACACAATCCGCAATGGCCTGGATTTCTTTTGTTACAATGTTCTTCTGAACATTTACAAAATGTATACATTTTTACAAACTTATGAATATTTCACCAAAATATAATCACTCAAACCATATTCAAAATGCAACATAATGTTCCTATAATCCTTTTAGGATTTTGTATTGAAAAAATAATGAGAGAATGTGGGCATGTTCTGGTTCTTTTTTGACTGAGAATACAGTCACTTTCCTGCTTTTGAAAAAAATTAAATTCTCTTAGAAGCTACAGATGATGCAGCTAAGTGAATATAGAAATTTGTTTCTCAAGTAGGATCAACATTTTAGAATGTGAGAATCGATCCTCTCCTTATGTACTGTAGTTATATGCTATGCAGTTATGTAGCTATATAGCTATGCTGTATATTAGATTGTAATGAATGAAACAAAAGGCTCTCCATTATTCATAGCCCTGAGGTTTTTACTTCTGAGAAATGTTCATTAAGTGTTTTATTGGTTAAGTAATGACTCGTATGAGGAAACGTCAAACATTCATGACAGACTAAGTATAAGTAGGTAAGTAAATAAGTAAGTAAGTATGTAAGTGCATAAGTATTTAGTAAGTAAAGAAGGAAGGAAGTGAATAATTAGGTAAGTTAGTATGTAAGTAAATAAGTAAGTAGGTAAGTAAGTAGGTAAGGAAGGAGAGAAGGAAGGAAAGTAGTAGGTAAGTAAGTTAATAGGTAAGTAATAAGTAGGTAAGTTAGTAAGCAAGTGGGAAGTCAAGTCAAGTTTATTTCTATAGCGCTTTTCACAACAGACATTGTGTCAAAGCAGCTTTACAGAATTTAAGTTAAGCTAAGCGGTGTGTATTTATCTCTGATGAGCAGCCGTGGCGAATGTGGCCCGGAAAAACTCACTTAGATGTTATGAGGGAAAAAACCTTGAGAGGAACCAAACTCAAAAGGGAAACCCATCCTCATTTGGGTGACATCATAAGTGTGATTATAGTCTTTAAACAATACAGAACACTGGCGAGTGAGAACTAACATGAGCACCGGAGTGTGTGATTATACCGAATGTAAGATTATAAGTAATGTAGTAATGTTCTACAGTCTTTTACAGTCATTTGAGATTATGGAACCAGGAGCTACTGAGCAACTCATAAAATAGCTCAACATCATCACAGATCCAACACCAGCTTCTCCGTGCCAGGTAGGTAAGTAAGTAGGGAAGTAAGAAAGTACATAGGGAAGTAAGTAAATATGTAGTGCAGTAAGTATGTAGGAAAGTAGGTAAGTTAGTAAACAAGTGAGCGAGGAAGTAAGTAAGTAAATAAGTAAGTAGGTAAGTAAATAAGAAGAAAGGAAGTGAGCAGACGTGATGAAAGTACACACATACTTTACTTAAATACTCATGTTTTACAATTTTACAATACTCACAAAAAGTTGAAGTACTGATTATACTTTTTTGCTCAAGTGAAAGTAAAGAAGTTTGGGCTCTGACATGTACTTTAATTTCAACATAATCACACATTTCTATCTGTTCTAAATGTACTATATATTAATACTTCATGTTTTTAATACTCTAAGCAACACGGTTAGTGAATCCAAACTCAACATAGAGCATGAAAACAAAATATTCTTGTAAATGTAAATTACGGAAATCATCAGGACACCAAACGGGACCTTTGCTTATGTTTCCACACGGACAGTTAATTAGGTGATACCGGAGAAACTTCACCTTTTCAAGTCAAGTCAAGAAGCTCTTATCATAATCATACAGATTTATGGTGTGGTTTTATGGGATTTATGATAGAAATCATTCCGTAATCAGAGAATATTTTTATTCGATGTAAATGTGGTTTATGTAAAAGACATTTCAAGCTTTCTATACATTTATTTATGTCTGTGAGGCAAATATTTTCCGATATTCAGGTTGTTTTATTTATGTTTGTGAAGGGGGATGAGGCGGCAGAGAGCGCCCCCTGTCCGTTTACCTTATTTTACTAAAAAACACAGCGTTAAGTTGTTATTATAAGTGTATACAAATAAGACATTTTACAGATTTGAATAATGTATTGTTCTTATCTGTATGATCAAAAAAAGACACTAATTTAAGTTCGTTTCGTCATTATGAGGGATAAACCCACGACATGCCACCCAGAGTGTTAATTGTGTGAATCATGGTGGATTTTGGTGTTTGATTTGACTTGGTGCATAAATGTTTACTAATTAAAAAAAAAAAAATCGGGAGAGTTAATTTTTTTATTTTATATTTGAGTAAAGAAAGGATGTCGTGAATAAATGTAGGTTGTGCTGAAAGTTTAAATTTTGCCTCTTTTATATTTATTTTTTTATTTATGTATTTATATTTTTGATTAAAATGCTCAAACAGAAATGCGTGCTGAATTGATACAATTTAGTGCCGTAAAATCATTTGTTTGAATTTTGACAGCCTAACATATAAATATTAATGCAAAACAATTAAAAAATATTTTACCTAATGAATGGGTCAAGACTGAACATCCACATATAGAACACAAGCAGAGAAAAGCTGATGATGATGATAATGATCAGGTGATCACGTCTCTATTCTCAGTCATGTTTACATCACTGACTTACTGCCTTCTGCCTGCTCATTTTTAGCTTCGTAAGTCTACGTCTGTGATGAGTGAGAGACAGGACTTTATACACCAGTGAATCGAAAAAGATGCACAATTAGAGGAAATCGGTTGATTGGCTGAAATTGGCGCAATGAAAAATAAAAAAATATTGAATTTTCACTAAATTAATGGAATAAAACTAAATTAACAAGTCTGTTCTGAAAATGTAAGAAATAGAAAGTACAGATATTTATGTAAAAATGTAGAGTACAAGTAAAAAAATAAATAAATAAAGTGCTGATCGCAAAAAAATCTACTTAAGTATAGTAACAAAGTAGTTGTACTTTGTAACTTCCCACCTCTGGAAGTGAGTAAGGAATTAAGTAAGTAATTAGATAAGTAAGTAAGTAAGTAAATAAAGAAGTGAGTAAGTAGTTACTCTATATAACACAGAGAAGGCAGTTCAGAATGCTCTCGCTCTTACTGTATGCTCTGCATCTGTTCAAAATCTCAGCCAATCAGAGTAAATTGGTGTTAAGTCCCGCCCCCATGGGAGGTTTGTTCCAGGATGGTGAACGTAAACTGTAAACAAAAACTCATTAGAAGATTTTAGTTTCAGAGCTTATAAACTAATGCAGGTTTATTTGTACAATACATGTACAGTAGCATTACACTTCAATATTAATACAATCGTAGTGTAATGTTACTGTACATGTATTGTACTGTAGGTCTCGTTTGTTTCACTGGGTTATATATATATGAATAAGTGTGTGTATGTGTGTGTGTGTGTGTGTGTGTG
>MU574226.1:5977940-6019255 GCA_024362625.1 Silurus asotus | reverse complement strand
TATATATATATATATATAAGATTAGATTAGTTTCACATAAGCTTAATCAGAAAAGGAAGTTCCTTATTAGGAAACTGTCGGAGACAAACTCAAGCAGGAAGTGACCTATCATACAAGAACAAAGTGCTGACCAGCTTTTATTAAATACATTTGACAACAAAACCAAATACAGTTACGCATTTTTTTGTCAACACTGGCTGTAATTCCCTCAACATTACACACAACCGCTCGATTGCACAAGTGTTTATTTTGTGAATTAATAATGCTTAAAAAGCAGAGTTTTTTCCATTATTAGTCTAAAAGATGATTCATGAACGAATGATTTATTTTAAATTGCACAAATCATATAAAAAAACAGACGACTAGTACAAATTTCCTCTTTTTAAATACATACACAATATGGACAAGATTATTTTGATATTTTGTAGACACCTGGTCATATGATTGGTCATAAGATTTTGTCACAACTTTTAACATTCCATGGCATGATCTCTGCACTCCTGATTGTGGTCTTTGAGTTGTTCCTCCTTGTCAGGGATCCACCAGCCACACCCTTGCCAACCTTTCCAATCACTCCAAGCAGCTCACCAACTTACTAAACATCCACACCTGGTCCAAATCAGTCACCACACTATAAAGACCCCGTTTGTCCACATGCTCATCGTCCGTTCTACAGCTTAGGCTTAGAACATTCAGGACTGCCCAAACTACTCCGTTTGGTTTTTGCTTGGCTTACAAGATGCTGTGTGTTATCTGTTCTCAATCTGCCACAGTTATTCTATTGGTTCAGTTTACCCTAGTTGAGTGTTCTTTTTTTTCCGTGCTTTCTGCCTTGCCCTTTTGCTTTCTCATTAAAAGGCCTTCTTTGAATTCACTTGGTTTCCAGTACGTTCTTAGCGCCTGACACTCCTACCCGTTTTTTATTTTATAGTTATTGTTATTCTTGGGAATTTCCTTCCCATTGAGATCGGACATCTCTTACTAAAATCTGCTCTTGAAACTTGAAATATTATGTCCGGTGACCATTAAATCTTCATCAAATTCGTTCAGTTATCAAAAGGTTGTGATGCAAAATAAACTATTTGGAACCAGTTCCTGCAGGTACCTGAGATCAAATTTTGCAATTAGTGTTCCAATTCAACCCGAAGGTGTTCAATAGGGTTGATCGTGGGCCACTCAAAGTTTCCAACTCATGTAAAGCAGTTAGAGCTGGCTTTGTGCACAGGGCTATAGTCATGCTGGAACAGGTTTGGGTCTCCTAACCTTCATTACCTCCCCTTGATATCATTGCTGAATGTCTTGCTGTCTGGTGAACAGAAGACATTGATTAATTGAAAAGGAATAAATGCCAAAACAAGCAGATTTATGCGGTATGATGGTGTGTTCGAACACTCATTTATGGTATTTGTGTGTGGAATTCATGCACGTATTTACTCAGCGTCTTTGCCCTCCTGATTTCCTTTGATGAGTGTGGTGTGAGACCGAGGGCGTTGGCTGTAGGAGGGGTGGTTTCAAACCGTCACTGGGTGTCTTGCTTTTGTTTGTCCTCGACTCCACCGGTTTCACACATCTACACCAATCCAATCCGAGTTTCATGTGCTGTTGCCTTCTTCCTTCTCTATTCTTGCCTTCTGCAATGTTCAAGGTTGTGAAAACTTTGGCTCTAGTTTGTGTGTG
The DNA here is from genome assembly GCA_024362625.1 of Silurus asotus. Taxonomy (NCBI): domain Eukaryota; kingdom Metazoa; phylum Chordata; class Actinopteri; order Siluriformes; family Siluridae; genus Silurus; species Silurus asotus. The sequence goes on along the minus strand of MU574226.1, from coordinate 6,017,578 downwards.
TGTGTGTGTGTGTGTGTGTGTGTGTGTGTGGTTCTCTGAGGTGAAATCTGACTGTGTGTAAGTGTGTGTGGGAGAGAAGTAGTTCTTTAATTCAGCAATGGGCCAAAAAATTAAAATAAATATATATATAAAATGAATTTTAGGTAAACAAACACACACACACACACACACACACACACACACACACACACACACACACACACACACTTAAACTCAACTAGACTCATCTTTTCAAGTCCTTAATGTTTTTTTGGATTCCTGCAGCGCTTCAATCCAAACGCCAAACAGGCTAAACACAATTAGTGTTTCCCTTGTGTTTAATTCAAGCTTTTAATTGGATTTTTTCTGGCCCAGAAATAAGCCCCGCCCCTTATCAATACCGTACATATCTGCTCAGCCCTATGTCTTTTCCTGTAAAAAGCCTTCTGACAATTTTACCCCTGGTGGTATGAAAAAAGAAAGTGGCTGGATGGGTGTTTGTAGTATGTTTGAGTAGTCTGGATTTTCAAAATCAAAAAATGACAGAGTTCCTCTTTAAGAGTATTATAACTGTTATTGCTATTTTAATTGTATCTGTGAGGTGTGTGAAATTTGGCCTCATAAACACTAGTGAGGGTGTGTTCAGCACTGCAGCTCGTATACTACTGTTATTCTCACGCATCCGTAAACAACGTTTTCTCACACTTGCCTGTGTGTGTGTGTCTGTGCGTGTGTGTGTAGGCGAATAAGAAGGCGTGTAGCTCTTAGAGCCACAGTTCTGCTCTCATGTATGTCCTGTGGTATGATGAGGAAGTGTTGGTGTGTTGAGAGCTCACCGGAGTTTGAAGCGCTTTACCAGAGCGAGCAGAGTTTGGTTTAAAGGGGGTAAAGGATCTGATAGTGATGGAGAAGAGGTTCTGACAGGGAACGCTGGTGGATTTTCTTACAGGCATTAACACACACACACACACACACACACACACACACACACACACACACACACACACACACACACACACATACAATCAAATACTAAAGGATACTTAGAGAAGAAGGTGTGTGCAGGTGAACAGGGAGGAGAGAACTTTCACGATGGTAAATATATTATTATTATTCTATTTTTCTAAGGCCTGACTCTGAAGGTTAAACCTGAGACAATAAACTATATGATTCACGAGCTGGACATCTTTAGGTGTGTACTACTTCTCATTCTGATAGGAGTCAGAGGTCTGAAACGATGCTGCGATAGTGTCGTCTGGTTTGGGTCGAATAGATGCTGTAGTACCTCTGCCATTCATTCATTCACTCATTTATTTGTTTATCCTCGAGCTACCACCAGGATATGAGTAGTTCAAAGGCTCCTTGTTCGAAAAGCACCAGAATGTAATAATTCAAATACAGAAGTGTTGAGTAGAAGATGACGAAAACTGTGAATTTTCAACTCCTTAAATGGAAGAGATGCAATATTTCTTTCCTGGTTCTTGTTTTTACACAGGAAGTGCTAAAACCCAGAGACTCCACATCCGATAGACCACGCTTCGACCATTATATACCCTGTGTTAAAATACTGGTGTTGTTTTTATTTGTACATGATACATCAATTAACATAAAACAAACTCGTGCACTTTTGTATTCAATTATGTCATTAATAGTGTAGTGAGGGCAAGTATAAAATATACACAGGACTCAAACGCTGGTGGGAAAAAGAGCGCACCGACCCACCTGTTGGTATGGTTGGAGGAGCATTTGGGCTTGGCCCAGCCACAAAACTTTCAGAGATAGAGGCACAGAGTTGTTTAAAGAGGATGTGTATATCGAGAGGGATTTGCGCAACAGCACTTTGGTAGCATGAGGCAGAGGGAAGTTGAGATGTGTGTCGCAGGGGCCTCAGCACTTCCTCCCACACACACACACACACACACACACACACACACACACACACACACAGACACACCAATAAATTATAGCAAAATGAATCAAATCTTATGTTTATCCATATTCTTGCACTCGTATGCGTTTTGCTTCATGTTTTTTTCTACACCTGAGGTAAATGTTTGTATTCTTCATCAGTGTGCATTGACATTTAGTTTATAAATATATATATACATATATATATCAGATATAGATCATTTTACTTGACAATTTTCTCCCACAACTAAGAGAGATGTTTCGCTAGTTAGCTCCGCCAGCTATATACAGCACAATGCAGTGTTCTAGTCAGAATATCATTTTAAAACCAATTTCTTAGCATTTTAGCAAAACATCTGAGGTAAAAGTTTTTGGCAGTTTGGTAGAATTTTCATCAACACACTTACTCTTCATTGTATAGTTTCAAAAACGCATACCCACAACTTGAGACACATCTCAAATCATTTCAAAGGGGCTTGTATTGTATGGAAAATTCATTTAGGTCTCCATCAGTAAACAGTTGATATTCTCAGCAGTGAGGGAACTATAATAAATGGACATTTTGGTGGCACCTAGATAAAGATGGGTTCCCTTTTAGGTCTGGTTCTTCTCAAGGTTTCTTCCTCATACCATATCAGGGAGTTTTTTCCTTGCCAGTGTCACCACTGTGTGTGGTATAAAACGTTATAAAAATAGCATTTAAATGACATCCGTACTGTGTGTGAACATGAAACATTGTAGTAATTAGCTTTAATTTTGTGTTCTTTACTTTACTTTACACACTGGGAACAGGTTAAGTAAAACTTGAGTTAAATTAATTCCAACATTTCTGATTGTATTGTGTTGCCAATTTGTTCAATGACAGTATGTTAAATTTAGATTCAGGATGGTTCACCCACATAGTTCTCTTTGAACCAAAACGCCTAATGTATGATGGAAGTCTATATAGAGATCGTTTGAACTTTGTAGGTATTTTTTTTATTAAATGGTTTCAATACTATCTAGGGTGACGTCATGGAAAGAAGCTTTCCAAATTCTTTGCATTAAGTAAGTACTAAAACATCTTAAGCTTGGATGAAGGGTAACTGGTGGGGCGCTGATATTGGAAAATAATCAATGATGGTATGGTGTGATGCGGAAATGGAGGTACTGCCACCACTGGGTTGTTGATATTTTTTTTACATTAGCACATCTGCGTTCTACTTTTGACCCATTTATAGTTCACATTGACATTTCAGGAACATCCTGTTCTTACACCAGTCTACCTTCTATTCTATATTTTATTTTCTCATTTATTTTCTCTCTGCTGTACTGAAGGTGTCAGAAAATCATCATGCAGCCTCTCCACCGACTATCACAAAGCACCGACACTGCGGACTCCATCCATAAATGTTAAATAAACGCATTTCACCTTCAGATGTTACTATTGGAATAATATATGCATTGATATATAATGAGTATATATGTGCAAATTATAGCTCTTTCATTTTGCATATGTTTTTTTTTGCTTTCCCCTGTCACACATATGAGGTCAACTTCATCCTGTTTATGCATGCGTTTGGCGTGCGGTCTCCAAATTAGGCCGAGTTTCTCAAATGTGTTGGCTATTTTCTGTCTGTAAACAAAATGTATCATGCGTTCAGGATGTTTCTTGTTCTTTTAGTCTATAATATCAGCAAATCTGCGACTCGAGTGTTATGAGCTGTTCAGGATAGAGAAAGTGAGTCAGTTGTGTTTCAGGCTGTTTTGTGGGAAAACCCTGCCGCTTTTCTATCACATCACAGGAATATAAACCACGAAGAGCCTGATGTGGTTTCGAAAGAGGGCATTTCCATGCCATGAAACCAAAAGAAAAACCCCTTGAGGCTTTGCGTCTTACAAGAAACTCTAGCTGTCTTTAAACACACTCGGATGATCACAGGGTTTATTCCTGCATCGTGAGATCTAATAAAGGTAGAATAACGATAATGAGGAATCTAATGCACAAATACTGTAAAATAAAAATAAAACAAAAACCTAAATATCGTGTTATTTAGTAATATGAAAAAAAAAAAAACAATATAAAATCTACAGAAAAACTAAAAGCCTGCACTGCTCAACATATTACATAAAAAAATGGGAAAATTAAGTGAAATATTAATAATTTAATTAAAATATAATGTAATAAAAGAAGATATAATGTAATATATCTTTAATAATGTATATTTATAAATATATTTGATGCAACTCAAATCAGATTCCAAACATAATCGTTTTATTTAAGTGATTTTTCTTGTAATATTCCCCCTGAATTTCACTCCATTCATTTCCCCCTGAGATTCTCGGGATGAAATGCATCCTCTGAGCATGATGCTGCCACCACCTTTGCTTTCCTGGTATCAACTATGGTGTGGCCTGCAACCTTGCATTAGAAAATGCAAATTATCTTGAACAGATATCTCTATCTTGGTCACATGACACCAACAAAAAAAAAAAGGTGTTTAATAGGGGTGTGGTTAGAGCTCAAAAACACTCTGAACCATGTAAAGCAGATCTTCATGGAGCTGGCTTTGTGCACAAGGGCATTGTCAAATAGAACAAGTTTGGGTCTGCTAGTTTGAGGAGGAACCACATATGGCTGGAAAAGGCATGTACCCCAATACATTTGGCCACATATATATAAATATATAATATATTGAGGTAGATGCTAAGAAAATCTGTTTCTTGTAATCATTACCAAAGTTAGCCTAGCCAGGTGTATTCATAGACAAGCAGCAATGTATTTCACACACATATGCACATATGCAGGATCATAAAACATGTTTTGTACATCTCTGGTGTGATATCCAGATGTGTATGTAGTATACAGCTACACACAGTATACAGGGATGGGTTTAGTCAATTTCCTGAGACATAAAGTGCACGTATATGGTGTTTATTATTGCTGACATTGTCTTCAGAATTCTAACTATGTGAAATAATGGAATTGGTATACTACATTAGCTTAACAGCTTATTTAACACATACGTTGCAGTTGCACGTTAAGTGTGAGATTTTATTTCGTATTATATCAATAGTGAGATATGTTGGAGATACAAAGAGAGACAACAAAGCAAAACTGCCCCTGCAGTCTGGGTAGAAGAGGCATAATCTCTGTCCGGTGATAATTAGAGCCAGATAAGCCAGTTTGTGATGCATATGAGTTCATGTGCTATGAGTAGAAGAGGGTAGAAATTGTTTTCCTTTGATCGTGCTCTCTGAAACACATGCATTCTTTAAAACGTGTAAAGCCCAGGAAAGCTATTCAATCTGTAGCTCTCTGAGAACACACAGAGGAAAGCGATATCCGCTCCCACACACATGCATGATTGGTTATTGTTGTTCTGCTTGAAAGGGAATTGATGAATTTCATGACAAATCTCCACAAGCCCAATCCGAACATATATATATATGAAACTTATATCAACATCCCATGGATTTGTTCGGATTGGGCTTGTGGAGATTTGTGCTCATTTAATAGTGTTAGTAAAAGTTTGGTACTGATGTAGGTGAGGTGAGGAGGCCTGGGGTTCAAACAACATTCCAAGTCAACCCAAAGGTGTCCAATATCGGTAATAGAGCTCTATAGCAATAGATCTTCCACTCAGACCCATCCAAAGCGTATCTTGTGCACAGGGACGTTGTCATGCTAGAACGGGTTTGGTTCTTCTAGTTCAATACGAGGTGAAAAAATTTAATCCGAATTTGTCTGGTGACCATCAAATCTCCATCAAGTTTCATTCAATCAAACTGCTTGAAACAGTTCATGCTAAAACTCACAGGTCATGCCTTTCACTAGCGGAAACAGTGTATGACCTCAGACCACAAGTTGTCCGTGAAGACCATGATGTCAGGTATTAGGACAACTTTATAACCAGTTGATGAACTAATTCGATTTTGGAATTCATTAGTAGATTCCTACTATAAATACCGTGAATAACATCTGGTCTATACTGTATGTCAATACAGTATAGACCAGATGTTATTCACTGTATTTATAGTACAAATTCGAGACCTCGAGAACTTTTGGTTTGTGTATTTTCAGTATCTCCAGAACGAGTGACTGAATGTTTGTAGGATTTATACAGAATTATTATCATAACCAGCAGATTTACTGGGTAGATTTAAGAATCAATTTGTTTCTGGACACCTGACTTTTCCAGCCATATGTGGTTCTAAGGCACACAACTGTAGTGGATGTCTTTGGATGCTCTAGTAGAAATTGTTCCTTTTACAATGCCCTTTACAAGGCCTACTCACCTCACCTACATCAGTACCTGACTTTACTAACACCCTTGTAGTTGAATGAGGTCAAATCTCCACAAATTTTAGTGGAACATCTTCATCCTCAGAAGAGTGGAGATCATTGGCCCTCCTGGAGTGTTTAAAGGCTCTGGCATGGAGAAGCTGTTGCTGGATCTGTGATAATTACAAATGTTGAGCTCAGTAGCTCCTACTATTATACCAAAGACTGTAGAAAGAACATTTACTTATAATCTTATACTCCAGTACTCATGTTAGTTCTCACTCTCCAGTGTTCTGTATTGTTGAAAGATTTATGATCAAACTCTTGATGTCACCCAAATAAGGATGGGTTCCCCTTTTGAGTCTGGTTCCTCTCAAGGTTTCTTCCTCATAACATCTAAGGGAGTTTTTCCAGGCCACAGTCGCCATGGCTGCTCATCAGGGATAAATGTACACCATTCACCTTGACTATTGATTTCTGTAAAGCTGCTTTGAGACATTGTCTGTTGTAAAAAGCACTATAAAAATAAACTTGACTTGACTTGACTCATTTTAACAGCAAACGAAGACTAAATATGTGTTCGCAGTGGAGGCATCTCCACCCATAATCATGTCATCGAGTTCTAACTGTTTGTTAATGGATTACATGATCCAGAACCTTTGAGGCCAGCTCCATGGTATTCATGATCCTGTGTGTTTAGATAAATAGCCTAAAAACCTCAGAAAACCTGCAGTATTTACATCAAGGTCACATGACACTTCCAGTGAACATGGCTTGAAATGACTTCTGATGGCAAACGGGTTTCCTAGATAAGAATATTTGTGGTATTCCCCCATTTGAACGATTTGTGAATAATTATACAAACTCTATACAATTTTTGTACACAGGTTAATGTCATGAATTTAGTTTACTTTAGTTAAGGTAGTAACACTACGAAATGTGAGAAGGGTGTGAATACTTATGCTTAAGCGAAGACTTGTTGGAAATTGTCGTGTGATTGTGAAATTCTACCTGCAGGCCAGCAAGTATCACTGGCAGAGTCAGAATGTGAAACAGAGTGGCGTGGACGACATGGTGCTGCTCTCCAAGATCACCGAGGACGCCATCGTCGAGAACCTCAAGAAGAGATACATGGACGATTATATCTTTGTATCCTTTCTGACATCTCAAACCCGACGTCAGTGCAAAAGCTTTTTTCCCCATTACCGATGAACTAATTGTTATTAGCTGTCATGCTAGCTTTTCTCACTAGACTCTGCAAACCCTGCAAAAATTCTCACTTCCTCTAAAAAGACCGCTAGAGGAAGTGATTGAAATAGATGTCAGTCATGAACGGCGATCTTCTCAGAGAGACCGTAGCATCTGTACTGTAGATCCAGTTAGCAAACACTGTTCGGATACTTTCCCAGAAGGTCACAAATTACTGAATGCTATAAAAATTTATGACAATTTACAAGAAGTCTTTTGAAATAAATAAAAAACCATCAAATGCAGCATGTGGGGTTAATAAAAAACAGCTAAATCTGTCCCGAAGACTTAACAATCGCGGAAAACCCACTGATCGTTCAACAAAGGTCCTTTTACAAAAAAACGCTATACAAATTTTACCACAGAAATATATTAGAGCAAGTATAGAATTTTTATTGATCTTTTCATCTGACAAATTCAAATGCACAAATAAACACTTCTGTGGTAAACAATAAAATATAAAATGGCTAATTAAAAATAAAAATGCTAATAAGCGGTTGCTAGTCATGTTAGCATGCAGGAAACTGAACTCATGCCTCAAATTTTTCACTTCCTCAAACAGGAGCTGAATAATAACTAGAGGAAGTGATTGAAGTGCATTGATCATTTCAGAACATCGTATGTTTTGTGTTTGTTTTTTTAAACTTTGCACTTATTCACACGAATACATTCAGTCACACTGACACACACACACACACACAAATGAATCAACTATTTACTATTTATTGTTGTGGCTTGTTTTAAAGAATGTGATGCAAATGTTCAGTTCTGTTCACAGTAGCCCTGATTAATGGCTGATTATGAAATTACGGAGGCATTTGTTTTAGGATGTAGCGTGTAACGCACGTATTATTCAACCCACATGTGAACCAGCAGTGAGCCCAGTTGTTCCTCTTTTCACATGGCAACACACTTCTTTGTTTTTATGTGTCGTTTCTTTTCTTTACACAAACACACACGCAACCGCTCGTCCATCGTCAGTGTTTCGCTGCAGACAAAAACGTTTTCCGCATTGCAATGAAGCCGTGTTGAGAAATTGAACAAAAACGTCAGTTTATTTTAAAATTTCATTCATATACCAGTGGTGGATCGAGTACACAAACCATGTGGTTAAGTAAAAGTAGAGATACTCTGTAAAGTATATGGATATAATGTTCCTTTTTACTTCATCAAATTAGTTTATGGGAAAAGACTCTAATGTGACTCTCAGCACACCGATCTATTAATAGAATGATATTATTGAAGTCAAACACTGATTGTTATCTATAACAATTATCATCAGCCCAAAACTGAACGCGAGCTCGACCCTGATTGGTTGCTTGCTTGCTAGTTTTTATACTCTCATAATAAAAAGGAACAACTAAATATAAGTGAGTAAAAGGATATTAGATATAAAGATAAAAAACGATAAGGATATTTGTTGTATATGTTGTTCTAGTTTGTAGTATTATTTGTGCAAATGGTGCAAATTCCTCGCCAATGAAATTCTCTTTCACTTCCAGGTCAAGACAAAATGTTAGATTGGAAAAATATTGTGCACTTTAGTGCACTGATCATATTTGGTATTTGGAGATTGCATTTTTTATCACACCTCTTGTGATTAAACAAATAAATTGAAAGTCATTTTCACTTCTTGTGTCCTGAGAAACAATTAAAAACGATTTTTTTGATTCCCATAATAATTTAAAATACGGCACGAAAGTGTCATAAGTGACATTTGAATTAAAAGACGAATAAAGGCAACGTACACAGAGCGATCTGTTACATAAAATCGAAAAAAAAAAAACTGAATACACATAAAATAGAGGTATAAAATCGATTTTACAATAGAATAGAAACAAAAAATCAAAATCAAAACAGAAATATATATAAACATATATATTAAAATGTGTTAGTGTGTATGTGAGACTATTCATTTATAATCATATTTAATGTGTATTATATTTTCTGTACATTAGATTGAAGATTTTTCTTTCTGTTTCTCTGTTTGATGTTATATCTCTGTCTCAGTCTGTCTTTCCTTCTCTGTCTCCTACTATCTTTCTCTCTTTTTTTCTGTATCTCTCTGTCTCTCGTTCTCTGTCCTTGTTCTTTCTACTACTACCCCCCCCCCTCCCCAAAATGTAGATGAGATGTTTCTATAATGTCCTTAACTCTAGTCTATAGACCTACATCGGATCCGTCTTGATTTCCGTGAATCCTTTTAAACAGATGCCGTATTTCACGGATCGAGAGATCGAGCTTTACCAAGGAGCAGTAAGTCATTCACACTGATCACATGATCACTGGAGATCACCTGATCACTAGATCAAGATCACACAACTATAAACTCATAAGCTAGAAGAATTGAACGTTTGATGTGTGTCACCCATATGTACTAATATGCTTATACTATAAGTTCCTCATCATAACATCCCATAATATACCATTAAAACAGCGTCAGCGTCAGTGCAGAAATGTTATCACTGACATGTTTTGCTGTCTGACGTTTCCTTACATACTTTGCACCTGATCGACAACGCTTAAAACAAAAACAATCATTTGATTCGGTAACACCAAATTATTTCTAAAAGCCCCGCCTCTAACTTTAGGCCACGCCCCCAATCAGAGTTTGTGATTTCACTTTGTCTATTTTTGGTGGTGTTGATTGGGAGAGTGTTTGCTGTTGCCATGCAATACTGGTGGCTGCATTAGTCTTGTAGCTTCGGGATAAAACTAAAGAGACACCAAACATGTGGATGTGGAGGAAAGGATGTGAACTGTGTCCAGTGCAGCTTTAAATTCTAAAGAGATTCTTAGCTTTAGTGTGTTATTAAAAAAATAAATAAAGCAATAAAGATCTTCTGTGGAGTGTCTTTGAAGCCACCACTGACCAAATGTGTGTGTGTGTGTGTGTGTGTGTGTGTATATGTGTGTGTGTGTGTGTGTGTGTGATTATTAATATCCATATTTAGTATGTATTTTATATTCAGTGTGTATATCAGTATATTACACTTACATTGTGCAAATGTTCTCTTGGTTACTTCGTTTTTATCTTCCTCCTCGCTCTCTCTCTCTTTCTCTCTCTCTCTCTCTCTCTCTGTCTCTCTCTCTCTTTCTCTCTCTATCTTTCTCAATCTCTGCCTGCCTCTCTTTTTTCTTTCCTTTCTCTCTCCCCATCCTTCTCTCTTTCTTTCTGTCTCTCTCTCTTTCTGTATCTCTCTCTTTCCCTCACTCTATCTATTGCTTTCTCTCTCTTTCTTGATCTCTGCCTGTCTTTCTTCTTTTTTTTACTTTTTCTCTCCCTGTCATTTTCTCTTTCTTTCTGTCTATGTCTATATTTTTCTTTCTCTATCTTTCTGTATCTTCCTCCTCGCTCTCTCTCTCTCTCTCTCTCTCTCTCTCTCTCTCTCTCTCTCTCTTTTTCTATCTTTCTATCTTTCTTTCACTCTCTCTCTGACTTTTTCTCCATTGTTCTCTGCCTATCTCTTTTTCTTTCCTTCCTCTCTCCCTCATCTTTTTCTCTTTCTTTCTCTCACTCTCGTTCATACAACATCTTTTTCCGTTTTCTCTTTCTCGCTTCATCTCCCTCTCTTCCTGTCTCTCTTTCTCTCCTTCTCTCACTTTTGTCTGTTCTTCAATGCCTCTTTGTTTTATCTATTGTTCTCTTTTTCTGCCTTTCTCTTTAACTTTCTCACACCACTCTTCCCGTCTCTCATTTTCATCCTGTCTCATCTTGTCCATCTCTATCTTTCACTCATTCTCTCTCTCTTTCATCCTGTATCTCTCCCTCTCTCTCTCTCCTTCTCTCTCTCCAGGCCCAGTATGAAAACCCACCTCATGTCTACGCCTTAACAGACAACATGTACAGGAACATGATGATTGACAGCGAGAATCAGTGTGTGATCATCAGGTGACTATAACGAATCCACAGTACAACAGCGTAATGCCTCACACAAAGCCGCAGATTATCTGTTTACATGATCCCCGACTTATCAACGAGTTACGTCCTGGGACCACATTTGTGAGTCCGTAAGTCCAAAAAAGTGAGGTTTATACACCTTTGACACAAACATTCAACGTAAGGCATAAAACAAACACACACAAAAAAACTGTAAATTAAATATTTTTATATTAGATATTTTTATTGACCTTAATGAAGAATTATTTGTTATATGTACATTACAGCACAGTGAAATTCTGTTCTTCACATATCCCAGCAACTGTTAGAAAGCAGGGGTCAGACCACAAGGTCAGCCATGTTTCTGCACCACTGGAGCACAGAGGGTTAAGGGCTTTGCTCAAAGGCCCAAGATTGCCAGCTTGTCAATACTGGGGCTTGACCCCCCCAAGCCGTCAGATGAGTAAACCAGAGCATTCACCGCTGAGCCACTACCTCACTTTAAAGCTATATCTTTCATTGACACAGCCCATTTCACATGGTCTACCATCTTGTCCCTGTTCTCTACCACCTTTACCACCTCATTCCTATCTTTCAATAACTTTGTGTTTGGTCTCACACCTCACATCATCGCTGCTTTTCCGCTTGCTTACAGACATCCAGGGAACTGTACTTCTGTTATAACCAACCATATATTTTACAGTGAATTCATTCAGAACTTTGATTAAACTGACCGCAGGCTACCCGTGTGTTCATCGCTCAGAACTCACGCCGTTCAGCTAATCACAATCCAGGATTCACATTTAATTTGGTACATGGTGCAATATGGTATCGTGCACCCACATGCCGGACATGTGACAACGTCCGGCAGATACGTGAGCTAATCCGTGATTTGTTCGCATCTTTGAACGTTCGCAATGTGAAGGGTTGTTCGTATTCTTGAAAATTTGCAACTAAACAGGGGACCTACATCCCATCATCAGGCCGCCGAGGACCTGATTGTGGTTCGAGGCTTGAAGATGACCTATGAGTGAAAAAGACAACAATAGCAACAATACATAAAAAAATTAAAGCCCACACAAACTAGCATTTCTTGGAAGTTGTACAAATATTAATTCATATTACCCATGAAATGAGCTGTACTCAGTTTCATTATTGTTGCTATCCGGGGTGCTCCTGGGTTTGTAGCAGGTACTCTGAACAACCTTGTCCACGTTACATGCTACTTACATCCTGGACACTGTATCACTGTACAGCTTGCAGCAGAGTGCACGATTTCTTTGCATCTATGAAAGTTTGCAATCCGAATGTTTGTTCGCAACTTCGATGTTTGTAATTCGGGGATATACTGTGAGTGGTAGCTTAGTAGTTAAAGCATAGGACTTTGGATCTAAAGGTCTTGAGTTCAAATCCCAGCCACACCAAGCTGCCACTCCTGGGCCCCTGAGCAAGTCCCTTAACCCCCTCAGTTGTATGAATGAGATCATTGTAAGTCGATCTGGATATGGGCATCTGCCAAATGCCTTAAATGTAAATGTCACACATTGTTAATTCGGCTTAATCTGTAGATAGTCAGGGGGAAAAACAACTGTATGAATCCGAACTGCATTGAAAAACAATACGCTAATTCCAAGAAGACTGCTGCGTAATGCCGTCACAGAAGCTATACAGGGTCCTAAAACCCATCATCAAGCTACCGAGGAACTGGATGTGGTTTGAGGCTTGAACATGAGCTGTGAGAGAAATAGACATCCATTGCAGCATTAGCCTCTACCATAATCTTTTCAATTTTTTCAAAAACGACACACGTTAGCATTTCTTGAAAGTTGTACAAATACTCGACGAGATTAGCCAGGAACTGAGCTGTACACAGTTTCATTATTAAACTTTCATTTTTGGTATTATCCTGGACACTTCTGGGTTCGTAGCATGTACAGTGTACACTGAACAACCTCGTCCACCTTACTGTTTTGTTTTTTTTTTCTTCTCAGAAACAATGAGGAACTAAAAGCATCATTTCCTCCCTGGTTATAAGAAGTGCTAACTCGTTGCTAAGTGGTTCATCCGAGCAGCTGCCAAGCTCAAACTGTTATGTCAGAATCAGAGCATTAAAGGACACTTTTAATATATGTGTGTCTGTCTGATAGAAAGAGAAACGGAAACAAAAACAATGTGTGTTCGAAAGGTGTGTGTGAGACTGTGATATGATCTGCTGTGTGGTTTTTGCACATGTTAAAAGGCGTGATCATATAGAAAATATAGATTTAACAGCTTTTATGTTTCAAGCTTTTATTGCTATTTTCGGATCCATATGGTCGTTTGTATACACTGGTATGATGCTCTTTTCTCACTTGATTAGTATACTTAATCCGTGTGTGTGTGTGTGTGCAGTGGAGAGAGTGGAGCAGGAAAAACCGTGGGTGCCAAGTACATCATGGGCTACATCTCCAAAGTGTCAGGTGGTGGAGCAAAAGTTCAGGTACTCTGCATTCTGGAATATATATATATATAAATGTACGCATCCCTGTTCATATCACAGGAACTCCGTGTTTAATAATAAACAGATATTTATTTAATTCTAAACCATGATGGAAGGAGTCTCCAGTGCAAAGGGGCTCAGGGGAACATCTTTTTATTTTTTACATAAGGGAAGAGAAGTAACTCTTTTTGGACCATGATACTGTGTTATTAATTAATTTCCTTAATATCACAAGTGCTGGGACTTTTTCAGCCGTATGTGAAGATTGAATATTTGGAAGTGGGAGAATGAAATTTTCCCTTCACTTGAACTAGGAGAGCCAAACCCAGCTCCAGGAACATATGGTTTACGTAGAGATCTTAACCCTTTTAAAGAACTTTTACTAAAACCCTTGTGGCTGAATGAATCTCACCCAAATCTCTAAATGTGGAATGGGATGTTTAAAAAGTGCATAACAATCTCAATCTCAGGTGTCCACAAACTTTTGATCTTATAGAGTACGTTATTACATTTAAATAACAGATTTATAGTGTTTAAGTGCATTTATTTCTTTGTTCCTCAGCATGTAAAAGACATCATCCTACAGTCCAACCCTCTACTAGAAGCCTTCGGAAACGCTAAAACGGTCCGCAACAACAACTCCAGCCGCTTTGTGAGTCTCATGATGTGATCTTTTTTCCGAACAAAAATAATCCCTCAATCGCAGACTTTACTGTACTGTGTGTGTGCCTGATCATTGCATCTCGAACGAAAACAGGGGAAATACTTTGAGATCCAGTTCAGCCGTGGAGGAGAACCGGATGGAGGCAAGATCTCCAACTTCCTGCTGGAGAAGTCTCGGGTCGTGAGCCAGAACGAGAACGAGAGGAACTTCCACATTTTCTATCAGGTCAGATTGAAAGCGAGGAGAACCGTAGAAGCAGAAGATGAGAAAAAGGAGAATAAGTTTTTAGCTGACAACAAAAAAAAACCTGCATATTTCTGCACAAGTCTAGACAGAAAAGGATTTATTTAAGTAATGAGAAAGAGAAATGGAGTGTGTCAAAAAGGTCATAAGTCTCACCTCGTACAACAAATAAACAAACTTGGATATATTTAGAGTAGTCATTGTGCAGCTTGTATAGCAGTACAGATTTACTGTCTTAAAATAACTCAGGATACAGCTATTATTTTCTAAATATCTGGCAACTAAAGTGAGTACACCCTCAGTGAACATGTCAAGACTGTGTCCAAAGTGTGAATGTTTTGTGTGAACACCATTGTTATCCAGCACTGCTCTACTCCTCCTGGACATGGAACTAACTAGGATCCTCTTCAACTTCACATCACAGAGCTACTGGATGTTAGACACATGGTGCTTCTCGAACTTCCGCTTGAGGATCTCCACAGGTGCTTAATAATGTTCAGGTCTGGAGACATACTTGGCCACTCCATCACCTTCACCTTCAGCAAGGCAGTTGTCATTTTGTCCTTATGTTAAAAAAACTTTTTCTGAAGGAAGGGCATCATGTTCTGCTTTAAAATGTCACGGTACACGTTGGAATCCATCTTTTCCTCAATGCACCGCAGCTCCCCAGTACCAGCAGCGCTCATGCAGCCTCGGACCATGATGCTACCACCACCAGACTGTAGGCAAGACGGTTTTCTTGGTGCTCTTCACCTGGGTATCGCCACACATTCTGGACACCATCTGAGCTAAACTAATTCATGCTCTTGGATAGGTCATCTTCAGCAAATTGATTGTGGGTTTTCTTGCTCAGCCAGCTTCTGCACCTGATGCACAGCACAAGGATTCAACTTCTTTGATCGACCCTTGTGAGACCTTGGAGTGTCTTGGAAAACCATTGTATGTTACTGATCTTCTTACAGCTACAGCATCTTTCTAGAGAGAAACAATTCTAATTCTCAAATCTTTAGAGACTCTTTACCATGAGGTGCCATGTTGAACATCCAGTGGTCAGTATAAGAGAATTGGACATAAAGCAAATAATTTTAACTGCTCCAATACAAGAATTTGTGTGGTTCTGTCAAGCAGACAAAAACATGAACATGATGAATAGGACATGTGGCTTTGCACAGTTACACGACGTACAAATGTTATAAATGAAAAAAAAAGAAAAACGCCTCTTTCATGCATTTCCAACGTTCCATTCTCAGCAAGACATCACTCTTAATAATCTCTTTTGATTCCAGTTGATCGAGGGATCATCAGCCCAGCAGAAGGAAGCTTTAGGGATCATGACTCCTGACTATTATAACTACTTAAACCAATCAGGAACCTACAAAGTGGACGGCACCAACGACAGCCATGACTTCCACGAGACCATGGTGAGACCTTCACCTCATCCTGCACATTTATTCAGGAATGAAAACGCTCAGTATTGTGCTGTTACAGGAAAATGATCACACCATCCATATCATTTACAACCTTCCTGCTATAATATTATTATTACCTCATCAATAACTGTTGCCATGGAAATTATACCATGTTCAACAGTATACCTTTGATCGATGATATCAGATATGGCAAATCAGCTCTAAATGTTGGTGTGTGTGTGTGTGTGTGTGTGTGTGTGTGTGTGTGTGTGTGTGTGTGTGTGTGTGTGTGTTTGGTTGATGCAGGAAGCCATGCAGGTCATCGGGATTCCCGGAGACAATCAGATGCAGGTCCTGCAGATTGTAGCTGGAATCTTACACCTGGGTAACATCAGCTTCATCGAGGTGGGAAACTATGGCCAGGTGGAGAGCACAGACTGTAAGTGTTTTTATTTGCTCTAAAATACAGTTTAAATAAAATTGAGTCCGAATTGTAGAATTGCTAAACCAAAGAGTTTTTTAATTAATGCGCTTTTTTGGACATCCCAATTCCACATTTAGTCCCTATTTGCTAATATAAAAAACCCCACTCTTCTGGAAAGATGTTCCACAAGATTTTGGGGAGATTTGTGATCATTCACTAACAAAAGCTTTAGTTTAGATTTAAGCTAAAAAAAATTCCTCCCAAATGTGTTCAGTGGTGGACAAAGTACACAAACCATATAGTTGAGTTGAAGTAGAGATCTTTTTTTTCTTCTTTCGGCTTCTCCCATTAGGGGGTGCCCCAGCGGATCATTCGTCTCCATACCCCCCTGTCCTCTATCCTCCATCTGCCTCTTTCACCCCAACCACCTGCATGATTCCCTCACCACCTCCATAAACCTCCTCCTTGGTCTTCCTCTTTTCCTCCTTCCTGGTGTCTCCATCCTCAGCATTCTCCTACTGATATACCCCATGTCCTTCCTCTGCACATGTCCAAACCATTTCAATCTCGCCTCCCTCACCTTGTCTCCAAAACGTCCTACATGCGCTGTCCTTGTAATTGCTGTTGAACCGATGCTGTATGTTGGTGATAAGTAGATACACCAAGCGCCGATCGAAACACGTTTTAAACAGAGCGTGCGCTCGACCCTGATTGGTGGATTGCTGATTTCCCAAAATGTAGTAAAAAATAAAAATATTTGGCTTTGAAATCTAGTTAAGTTCAAGTAAAAGTCTCCCCAAATGGAAATACTTGGAAAAAGCTACTTTAGTACAGTAAAATATTACATTTATTTTGTTTCTCTCCACCAATGATAAGGTTAAGATCTTCCACCCCAAACATGTAAATCAAATCTTCATGAAGCAGGTTTCTATACAGGGAGGCATTGTCCTGCTGGAACAGGTTTGAGTCTCCTAGTACAAGTGAAGGGGAAGAACCACCAAAATCAGGTGTATCTTTTATAATAAGCTATTTGAACAGTACACCAATAGGAACACCGTTACACATGCTCGTCTATTTTTAATGATCGAATCAGCCAATCACATTGCAGCAGCCCATAAACACATACAATCCTGTGAAAACAGCTCAAGAGCTTTATTTCACAACCAATGTCAGCATGAAAAAAAAGTGCAGTTACTGCACCTTCTAAAAAAAGTAACAGCTTAACCCCTGTTCTACTTCTACCCAGACTGCAACACAAATCTCCACACGTGACTCGATGGGTTCAGCGTGACCACATTTCCCACATATAAATGATTATTTGCGAAGATATTTCCAAACGTGATCTCTCTCTCATGCTGGTAAATGCTCTCTGTGTTGCTTAGTGCTGGCTTTCCCCGCCTACCTGCTGGGCATCGATCAGAACCGGCTGCAGGAGAAACTCACCAGCCGGAAGATGGATTCCAAGTGGGGCGGCAAATCCGAGTCCATCGACGTGACGCTAAACCAGGAGCAAGCGTGCTACACGCGTGACGCTCTCGCCAAGGCCCTGTTCACACGTGTCTTCGACTACCTGGTGGAGGTCTGGATTTACTGCAAAACTTTTGTGCATGTGCACAATTACAATGTTTTATTAATTATTATGGAAGGTTTGGAGAACAGTTTGGATAAGAACCACTTAAAAAAATCTGGTGTCCCAATACTTTAGTCCAGATTGGGTACCATTTCCCACTTTCCCTATGATATGTTATAATTGTTTATATGTGTAATGTTACTCATGTTACTGAAAAACCATAGAACACAACATCTTTTGCCTTTAAGATATCTGAGTTACAGGTTTACCTCTTTCCGTTAAATGAACATCTCCTTATAGAATGGATGTAGATGTAGATAAATACACACATTTATGTTCGAAATGATTTTCCATTCGTATAAACAGGCCATAAACAAAGCCATGCAGAAGCCTATTGAAGAGCTCAGCATCGGAGTTCTGGATATTTACGGATTTGAAATTTTCCAGGTGGGTCAACAATGTTTTTATATTAATCTCTTTGCTGAGATTATGTGAGATTCTGGACTGAAAGTAACTGATGGTCTCTGCAGAGGAACGGCTTCGAGCAGTTCTGTATCAACTTTGTGAATGAGAAACTGCAGCAGATCTTTATCGAGCTGACTCTGAAGGCTGAGCAGGTACACCCACGTACAGACACTCGTAACACATATCACACATAAACAGCCTTACACGTAATTATACACGTACACACACACATACTGATGCTTACACATGCTTGCACACACATATGCACACTCATAAAGACACATTTTTACAAACACGCATTAACACCAGTTTACACAGGCGTGCAAATGCCTACACACACCTACACACACTTACACACACTTATACACACTTATACAGCTTTGCACACACACACACATATGCACACTCACACACTTACACAGATGCTTACACAAACACATTTACAAACACGCTTACAGCACATCACAGAAACACTACATTTTTTACGATAATTGTTTTTGTTGTTGTTTTAATTATTGATTATTTATTATTGTTCCCCCAAAAGGAGGAATATGTCCAGGAGGGGATCAAGTGGACTCCAATCGATTACTTTAACAACAAAATTGTGTGTGATCTCATTGAAAATAAACTGGTGAGTTCACAAGATATACAGCTGAACACATTTTTATCACCATCTTCAGAAAATATGCGGTGTGTGAAAACTCGTGTGTGTTAATGGGGGTGTTACCCAGACAATGTATTATGCCACAATACAAAGCGTTTGTGTGTGTGTGTGTGTGTGTGTGTGTGTGTGTGTGTGTGTGTGGTCAACAATTATTATTATCATTATTATTATTATTATTATTATTATTATTATTATTTTATGAATGTAACTACTTTATTTTTAATTATTTTTTGATTTTAGCTGTTGATTTGTAATGTTTGAACACCTGACCAAATGATTGATTTGTGCTTTTTGAACATCCAATTTCACATTTACTCCCAATTTGATTATAATAATAACCTGCACTCTTCTGGGAAGATGTTATGTAGGTGAGGTAAGAAGGCCTGGGGTTCAGCCAGCATGTAAAATTCATCCCAAAGGTGTTCAACAGCGTTTATAGGTCTATAGTAGGAGATCTTCCATCTCCATAGTAGGAGATCTTATTGAAGCTGAAAAAGCCATGTGTCCCAATACATTTGTTCAGAGTGCATTTGTGAACCAAAAACATCATCCATATCATCTCATTTTTTTATTTCCTCTACCTCGCTTTGCTTTCTTCAAAACAAACGAATGAATCTTTCGCTTTCGCAGAAATTATATGATGCTAATTGTTTAATACTTTTATCCCCAAACCCCCCCCCCCCTCTTGTGCCACTTCTTATGCAGAATCCGCCGGGTATTATGAGCATCCTCGATGACGTTTGTGCCACCATGTATGCCAAGGGCGAAGGGGCCGATAGCACTTTACTGCAGAAGCTGCAGGCTGCAGTGGGAACGCACGAACACTTTAACAACTGGAGCTCTGGCTTTATTATCCACCACTATGCAGGCAAGGTGCGCAGCTCCGACCTCTATAAATGGCACGGATTACACTATATTACAGCAAAACGCCGTTTGTCAGCATAACTGCAGTCCCACACAGAGAAACACAGTTATTCTAAACATTTACTAATGACCTCAATGAGCTAAAAGGGGGATTTTTTGCATGTGGGTAATTTATATAGTAAATACGGTGATTTCAAATAAAAAAAATGGGTCGAGGTACAGATTTAATTTGCAAACAAAAAAGTGTCAAATTAGATATTAAACGAGAATTTTAACTCCAACAGCTTCGTTATTTCTAGACACGCTGTACAGACGCAAATGATCCGCTAACAATTTACAAGGTGGTGTTAAAAGGTTTTGAGACAAGCTCTGTTTGCAAGGAAGTACTTTATTTATCTACTTTTACACACTATATTCAAAAGCGCCCCCCCCCTGCATTCCTTCTGGAATGTCTTCTGCAAGTCTTCTTTTCTAAGCGTGTTAAGCACCTTCTGATTTTTATCCTGGATCTCCGCAATGGTGTCAAAAAACGGCGACCTTTGAGCTTCATTTTGTGGAAGACGGTGAAGTCTGGAGGAGCCAAATCTGGCAAGTAGGGTGGGTGTGGAAATTAGATCATGTGAATTGTTCTCCGACGATCATCATGCACGAGTTACCGAACGGTTTTGACGTTTTTGGGGGTTGAGCTCGTCTAAGGTCTTCCTGATCTCTCTTCATCTTCCAGTGATGTTCTTCCGCTCTCGAAGCACCTCGAATGACTGGTTGAAGCACCGCTGTATGTCAAACATATGTCAAACATCTCAGTAAAAGATTTGCCCAGTTTCATGCAGAATTTCACATTTGCTCTTTGTTGTAACTTGTTGTCCAGGATGAAATCGCAGACGTGGTAACGTTACGTGGTCAGAATAGCGGCAGTTGGCACCATTAAACTCAAAAGTTTTTGATACCAACTCGTAATTAAGCTTATTCCAATAAATGTAGCCTTATGCCATTTGTCTCCATGCATGATTTTGAGCAACGGAGTAGTACCGTAGATCTGAAGCTTTATATACAATATGTAAGGAAAATATTTAGTGATAAAATATCAGTCAGTTTTGATCTGCAAACATTAATAGCTTGGGAAGTGACCATTGTGTAAAGGAATAATCCACAGCTAGGTGTCCAAACCATCTAGCCCTGGATTATCACCTCCTTATTATATGTATTGCTCATCAATGTTATAAAAGTTATTGCTGTCCAAATTGTTCCCCCAAAAGATGACCGAATTATTTTGTCTCAATTCAGGTATCCTACGATGTCAATGGTTTCTGTGAAAGAAACAGAGATGTGCTTTTTACCGACCTCATAGCGCTGATGCAGAGCAGTGAACAGTAAGTTTATGCGCTGTATATTTAGAATCGACCAAAGTGAGGTGTAACGTTTGCAAATGTGAAGCTCGAACAATATTATTCCTTTTCACAGTGTCTTCATACGCAGCCTGTTTCCTGAAAACCTCAACACAGAAAAGAAAGGCAGACCAACCACTGCGAGTTCCAAAATTAAAGTAAGATCAGGAAACAAATCATTTTTTAACACAAACCATCAAACAAAAAAACAACAACACAAAGTCAGAAACCAATTAAAAGAAAACAGGGTGGTCTAAAACGTTCACCAAAGAACAACCTAAACATTCCATTCCACATTTAGGGTATGATAACCTCCAGCCTTTTGGGAAAATATTTCACCAGAGTTTGGAGTGTGCTTGGATATTTGTGGATATTTGTGCTCATTCAGCTACCTGGGCATTAGAAAAGTCAGGTAATAATGCAGGGTAAAAAGGCCCGGGGTGCAGTAAGCGAGAAAAATTCATCCCCAAGGTGTTCAATAGGGTTGAGGGTCAGAGCTCTATAGCAGATCTTCTACTCCAGCCCTTGTAAACCACATCTTCATGAAACTAGCTTTGTGCACAGGGGCATTGTCATAAAGTAACAGGTTCTCCTTGTTCAAGTGAAAGAAAAATGTCATGCTTCCACATCCAAAGTCATCCTACTTTGTGGTAACAGTTTGAGTAAGAACCACATATGGGTGGAAAAGTCCAAAAAAGGCATTTATTTGGACAAAACATCACACTCGATTGTCCAGTTATTATTAGTTTTATTCTATAAGCCAAAGTCCCAGACTGCAATTTCAGTATGTTACTGGTACTTACCACCACACCATTGCTACACTTCTCCAATTTTTGTAGATGTTGCATCTGATATAAAAGACTGCCACTCTATGACAGAGCCAAACATGGACCAGCAACCCATTTGCCTGATGTGTATCTCACCCCTCCACTGCTTCAACTGTTCTTCGTTCTTCTACCATTGTTCCACTGAGCTCTCCATTCTCTACCACGGCTCCATGGACACTCTTATCCACTAAAGAGACCCCATCCTCTACAAGTGCTTTAAAGAGACCCCAATATCTATCACTTCTCCAAAGATACCCCATCCTCTATCACTTCTCCAAAGATACCCCATCCTCTATCACTTCTCCAAAGATACGCCATCCTTCTCTCACTGCTCCAAAGATACCTCACCCTCTTCCACTGCACCAAACCCCCCCATCTTCTACCACTGCTAAAAAGATGCCCCATCCTCTAACACTGCTCCAAAGACACACCATCCTTTTACCACTGCTTCAAAGACACCCCATCCTCTACCACTGCTCCGAAGATATCCCATCCTCTACCAGGCTAAAAAGATGCCCCATCCTCTACCACTGTTCTAAAGATACCCCATCATCTATAACTGCTCCAAAGACACCCCATCCTCTACTACTGCTCTAAAGATACCACATCATCTATCACTTCACTGATTCCTCCATTCTCTACCACTCACCTAACACCCTTCTTCCTCTAACACTGCCCCACTGATCCCTCCATTCTCTACAACTTCTACACTAATCCCTCCTTCCTCTACAACTGCTCCAACAGAGTTTTTAGACTGATTTAGACTGAAATTTGTAATCTGTTTCATAATGACCCACCTGCCAAAACACAATCAATGTAAAAGTACTGTTATTGCTTACGAAGTCTTTCGCAAACCAAATGGGTTTCCTGTGAGGTCTTGATTGTTTTTCGGTGGTTGAGATAATTATATGTGCTTTTTTTAATTAATTAATTATTTGAAAATTATTGTGAAAATAATTAACTCTTGTCTACAGAGGCAGGCGAACGAGCTGGTGGATACGCTGATGAAATGCACTCCCCATTATATTCGCTGCATTAAACCCAACGAAACCAAGAGGCCCAAAGACTGGGAGGAGAGCCGGTGAGTTTTAGAGACACTCGCTTTCGGGCTGGTTAACGCGGTTAAAGGAAACGATCAGTGTGATTCAGTATGATGTGGTTTAACATGAAGCAGAGGAACCCTGATGTTTTTTTCCTATACCAGCATATATAACTGAAGTGTTTTATTCATCATGCTGGCAAAAACGATTTCCTCTTCCTGTGGCTTCAGACTCAAACGGTTCGTATTGTTCAGTTTAATTTTATTTAGCTCTGTTTGAACAGTGCTTTGAAAAATAGAGACACTGTCACAAAGCAGTTTTACAGGAAAGTCATTTATTTATTAATTGGTCTCTATTTATTTAACCCCAATGAGCAACCCACCCCACCTTAAAACATTATGAGGAAGAAACCTTGAGAGGAACCAAACACAAAAAAGGAACCCATCCTGACACAACGGTTGTCCATTCATTATAGTTTCATCATCAGTGGGGTAATCAATTGTTCATTGGTAAAGACTTGAATGCAAAATCGTCAAGGCTTCTAAGCGGCTCCATCCACAGTTATCTCCATTGTACAACCACAATTCTAAAAAAGTTCCAAAAAAAATGACGCTGTATAAAATGTAAATAAAAACAGAATGCAATGATTTGCAGAACGCATAAACCAGTATTTTATTCACAATAGAACATAGAAAACATATGAAATCTTACATTTACAGAAATTGACCATTTTAAGGAAAACATTTGGTAATATTTAATTTGATGGCAAACATCAAAAAGTAATTGTTAATCAAATTAAACAGTTGGAGAAAAAAATAGGTAAATTGACAACAGGTCAGTAAGATGAGTGTATGGGTATAAATAGTGTGTCTTAGACAGGTCCCTCAGAGGTATAGATATACACACAGTTTGCCATGTCATCCACAAATGAAAGTTAAATCTCTATCATGCAAAGAAGTAGACATGTGTGAACATGATCCAGAATGCAAAACTTTGTAGTAGAAGAGTCTGGGTGCTGAACTGGCCTGCCAGCAGTCTAGAAATTTCCCCAGTGGAAAAATTTGGCCATATCTTGAAACAAGGACTCCCAGAATTGTTGAGCCGCTAGAATCCTGTATCAGCCAAAACTCCAGTAACTAGTCTCCTCAGTTCCCAGATGTACAGTATATGGACAGAAGACGTGATTCTACACAGGAGTAAACATGGCCCTGTCCCAACTTATTTGAGACCTTTGCCATGATATTTCCCACTTTTCCCATTAAAATGGTATCTAATTTAAGTTTAAATATTTGATATTATTCTTGGTTTATTGTGAATGAAATTTTTCAGATTTGCAAATCGTTGCATTCTGTTTTTATTTACATTTTATACAGTGTCCCAACTTTTTTAAAATTAAGGTTGTATCTTTAAGCTGTTTATGTGGACCCAACCTTATCCTCCTCCTCAGAAGCAAGTGGTTTCCATTGTTAGTTTGTGTTTAAGATGACTGCATGTGAAGCCTATCATGATGCTTGTCCTCAGGGTGAAACATCAGGTGGAGTATTTGGGTTTACGTGAGAACATCAGGGTGCGCAGAGCCGGGTTCGCCTACCGCCGTATTTTCCAGAAGTTTCTACAGAGGTGAGTAATTAACTTACTATTGACTGATGACTGAAGCTCTGTTTATACGGAAGTTAAGTCCTTGTAGGTGTTTATTATTTTGACAGATAAACACTTCTAACAAGTCAAGACAACTTGTATAAGGGTTAAGGGTAAAAGGTAAAGCGTTGTAGAAAACTGGACAAAATAAAGGAATAAAACAACACCACGTTGTTTCCTCTACAGTAGCTAGGAAAGAAGCAGGGATTCAAACTGGGTAATGTAGCAAATGGTTCCCAGAGCAACAAAAAAAGTTTGAACTTTTTGCCAAATAAATCTAGGATGCTATTGCAGAGAGACCAATAGTGGATTTTATAGATACCGATAGCTAGGTTCGATTGTACTTGCCGATAACCAATGAATCAACCTGGAAATAAAAACATACTCCATGTAAATTATTACTGAACTTTATAACAAAAATAAAAAAACAGTCCTGAAAATGTGCTAAATGAAATAAATATGAATATATCAATCCTAATAAATATTGAGGTAGATAAAAGACATGCATTTAAACCGAAACAATCAGTTACATACAAAATCTATAAAAAAATTAATAAATTGTAAAATAAACAGCACATGGTGTCAGTCATTTTCCTCTAGAGGTCACTCTCGTACTGTATAACGCAACCCGGAAAAACTACAAATATTTCCTGATAGCTGATAGTTCCAGCAATCAAGTTTCGGTGTCGATAATTCTGCAAAAACGATTAATTGGTCGACCTCTAATTGAAGATCAAGGAAAATAATAAAAATTCATAAAATGAATGTCAAGACAGTGTGCTATTAATGCTTATGCTTGAGTGTTTGTGTCTCAGGTACGCTATACTGACCCCAGAGACGTTCCCGCACTGGCGTGGAGGAGAACAGCAAGGTGTCCTGCATCTACTGCGCTCCGTAAATATGGACAACGATCAATACCAGCTGGGCCGCACTAAGATCTTTGTTAAAAACCCAGAGTCGGTATGAGCGAATCAAACAAGTCTATGCTAACGTCTGTAGTCCTGTATCTAGTCTCTTGGCTGATGCGCTAGATTAAGCTAAATAACTAAACCATTTCACTTGATTGGATAAAATGTCAAGCAAAGATTTGCTACAAAAGCCTGTAGGGTTATGTTTAGACATTTTTACTGCACTATAGACCATTTGAACAATATATGGATCTGTTTTGCTGAATGATTTTGTGACAGGAACATCTAAAATCTATGTAATCTATGAAATAAAAATACATTCAAGCATTCTGTTTTATAAGAATAGACCTAATCGAACTACTATTGAGCTCCAGGTTGATTTAAAAAAACCTCTTTCGCTCTCAGCTGTTTCTGCTGGAAGAGATGCGTGAGAGGAAGTTCGACACGTTCGCCAGGACCATCCAGAAAGCCTGGAGGAAGTACATCGCCAGAAGGAAGTACGAGCAGATGAGAGAGGAGGGTACGAGAGCTTTAATAAGCTATAAACCATAAAGCGAATACAGGTTTTCTGTTAATAGTTAAACTTGCAGTTCACAGAGATAGCCTCACACACAAGTTCCACCAAAGAAACCATGCATACTTCCTCAGCAACAGTTTGCAGACGACTTTGCATTTTGCAAAATTGCAACGTGTAAACGTGAGGGGGTCAGCAAGCTGCTTTTCCTGTTTATTGAGTTTGATTTGACTCACCAGCGAGCAGTGATCATTTTTGGGTCCAGACCTTAAACCAGAGTCAATTGAACTAGAGCTGATTTCTGAACAAAATTAAATGTTAATAATAACCAGTATTATGTATCAGTATGTCAGGAGAAAGACAAATTAACAGACAAATACATTAAAATGAAAAATAAAATAACCACTGATATTTTTTTTTGGTAGGAAATGCATTGCATGTCAATTCATTGATTTCAAAAAGGCAAAAGGTCAATGCAAAACATCTAAACGCTAGATGTCGGAATGCTAATAATTCGACATGACAGTGCAAGCTAGCTGAATGCTAATAACTAGACCTGACCGTGAAAACTACCTGAATGCTAATAATTGGACATGACAGTGAAAACTACCTAAATGCTAATAACTACCTAAATGCTAATGACAGTGAAAACTACCTGAATGCTAATAACTGGACATGACAGTGAAAACTACCTGAATGCTAATAACTGGACATGACAGTGCAAACTAGCTTAATGCTAATAACTAAACCTGACAGTGAAAACTACCTGAATGCTAATAACTAGACCTGACAGTGCAAACTAGCTTAATGCTAATAACTAGACATGACAGTGCAAACTAGCTGAATGCTAATAACTAGACATGACAGTGAAAACTACCTGAATGCTAATAAATAGGCCTGACAGTGAAAACTATCTGAATGCTAATAACTATACCTGACAGTGAAAACTACCTGAATGCTAATAACTGGACATGACCGTGCAAACTAGCTTAATGCTAATAACTACACATGACAGTGCAAACTACCTAAATGCTAATAAATAGGCCTGACAGTGAAAACTATCTGAATGCTAATAACTATACCTGACAGTGAAAACTACCTAAATGCTAATAACTGGACATGACCGTGCAAACTAGCTTAATGCTAATGACTACACATGACAGTGCAAACTACCTGAATGCTAATAATTAGACCTGACAGTGCAAAAGAGCTAAATGCTAATAACTAGATGTGTCTCCTTTGGAATGTTTTTACTTTTGGAATGTTGTATGTAAATATTTAAAATATCGTCAAAATATTTGGTGAAAGACGCTCAACAAAGAGACGCTGCCTTTAAAAAAACAAACTTTCTTAATTTCTGCGGGTTTTTTTTTTTCTTCTCCAGCTTCGGATATTCTCTACAACTCGAAGGAGCGGCGCAGGAACAGCATTAACAGGAACTTTGTTGGGGATTATCTGGGCATGGAGGAGAGGCCTGAACTGCGTCAGTTCCTGGCCAAGAGAGAGCGAATTGATTTCGCTGACTCTGTGAATAAATACGACCGCAGATTTAAGGTAAGGTCTTAGAAGTGACTGACTGACTGAGAGCTGACTGAAAAGATAAAGCATTTCAATAAGACTCGATTTATTTAACTGAGTTTTATTACGTATTTTTTAGAGAGAGATTGCGTGCAAATTACAGAATCTACCCATTTGTTCATTGTATTCATTCAGACAAAGTAGTAAAGCGGTCTTTCAAAAAGAGAAAGTAAATATAAAAATATATAAGTAAATTAAAAACGTACATACTGTATATTGAATCAAAATGTCATTATCGTTTCACTCTGTATGAACCTGGAACTATATGATACAATGGTTAGGATTGTTTATAAGCAGCGCATTTCTTTAGAACGCTGATTCAACTGACGGTAAACTACCTGTGCTTCCTTCAACTCTGAACTCCCAGCCAATCACAATCGAGTATTCAGACTGAAAAAGGGATAATGAGCTGTAACGAGTGGCAACAATTTAAATTATTGATGAGACGAATGATTCAATTAATCAAATATTTTTCATTCAAACGCACAAACTATCTGAATGCTAATAACTAAATGTGACTATACAAAATAGCTGAATGCTAATAACTAGATGTGACAATGCAAACTAGCTAAACGCTAATAATTAGATGTTACAAAAAAAAATTGCTAAATGCTAATAATTAGATGTTACAATAAAAAATTGCTAAATTCTAATAACTAGATGTAACAATACAAACTAGCTAAATGCTAATAACTAGATGTGACAATACAAACTAGCTAAATGCTAATAACTAGATGTGACAATGCAAACTAGCTAAATGCTAATACAAACTAGCTAAATGCTAATAACTAGATGTGACAATACAAACTAGCTAAATGCTAATAACTAGATGTGACAATACAAACTATCTGAATGCTAATAACTAGATGTGACAATACAAAATAGCTGAATGCTAATAACTAGATGTGACAATGCAAACTAGCTAAATGCTAATAATTAGATGTTACAAAAAAAAATTGCTAAATGCTAATAATTAGATGTTACAATAAAAAATTGCTAAATTCTAATAACTAGATGTGACAATACAAACTAGCTAAATGCTAATAACTAGATGTGACAATACAAACTAGCTAAATGCTAATAACTAGATGTGACAATGCAAACTAGCTAAATGCTAATAACTAGATGTGACAATACAAACTAGCTAAATGCTAATAACTATATGTGACAATGTAAAATAGGTGAACGCTGATACATTTTGCAATAAAAACTATATAAATGCTAATAACTAGATGTGATGAGACAAAATAGCTAAATGCTTATAACTAGATGTGACAATACAAACTAGCTGAATGCTAATAACTAGATGTGACAAGACAAACTAGCTAAATGCTAATAACTAGATGTGACAATACAAACTAGCTAAATGCTAATAACTATATGTGACAATGTAAAATAGGTGAACGCTGATACATTTTGCAATAAAAACTATATAAATGCTAATAACTAGATGTGATGAGACAAAATAGGTAAATGCTAATAACAAGATGTGAGGATATAAAAGTTTTTGATTTGATTTGATAATAGCTAAATGTAATGAGACAAATTAGCTGAATGCTAAAAACTAGCTGAATGCTAATAACTTGATGTGACAATACAAACTAGCTAAATGCTATTAATTAGATGTTACAATACAAACAAGCTCAATGATAACTAGATGTGAATGCAAAATAGGTAAATGCTAATAACAAGATATGAGGATATAAAATTGTATTTGATTTGATAATAGCTAAATGTAATGAGACAAACTAGCTGAATGCTAATAACTAGATGTGATGATAGACAATAGGTGAATGCTAATAACTAAATGTGACTATGATTTAATGAAGGGCCACAATTGAAAGGATTCAATAAGGCAAATGGTTTTATGAATTACATTTTTTTTTTTTATTTACACATTATAATTATTACCAAAAGCAGCCACTTATAACACTGATGTGTAATCTTTCTGTTTTTTTTTGTCCAGTCTATTAAAAGGGATTTGATCCTGACACCGAAGGGCATCTACCTGATCGGACGAGAGAAGATCAAGAAGGGCCCGGAGAAAGGCCAGATCAAGGAAGTGCTGAAGAGAAAACTCGAAGTGGGGTCCATACGCTCCGTTTCGCTGAGGTTAGGAGCTGTGAAAGCACTGACTCATTTCTGCAAATCGTCTGCCTGTTTTGCCCACCAGACCGCAGCAGAGCCACCGCACGTCAGTCACCTAGCGCTCAGTGCAGGGGGCTTGAGGTTTGATCATGAGGGTGTGAAAATATCTCAGATCACTTCCATGTGCAGAGTTTTGAATTTAAATATCCGCAGCACTGAAAATCCCTCGCGCAGTCGCGTTAATGATTTCTTGTTAAGATCGACGTTTCTGTGAACTGAATGATGGTAATGTTCTTGTCATAGTGGCATAGAATCTGGTATCAGAATATTGTATTGATCCCAAAGGAAAATTATTTGGTCGCAGTTGTTTAGAGTAAAAGATATAAAAAATGAATACATATTTAGGTATATATTCAAATGAAATGTGTAGCAGCAGTGAAAAAACAGATGGCAGGAAAGTCCGACTATAATAATAGTTATAACATTTATTGAACATGTGACTAATTATTATTATTGCACTGGGATTATGCCACATAATTGCCCCAGGTATCAACAATATATACGTGTGGCATGAAAATATATAAATATAGCATATAAATATAACTACATTTATATCTATATTATTTATAACGTTTAACATTTACATTGTGAAGCAGCTGTTTAACACTCATTGAGAGGAGTTCTATAGTTTGATGGAGGAATGATCTCCCGCGGTGCTCTGTGGTTGGATGAATCTGTCACTGAACGTTCTCCTCACACCGACTGGTGTTTAGTGGATGGGAGGAATGATCCAAGATGGAATGCACTTTGCGCAGCATTCTCCTTTCAGACACTATTGTCCGAGATTGACAACATTGTCATGCTGGAACTTGTAAGTCAGGTGTCCCAATCCTATTGTCTATACAGTGTATTTAAACATGTATCATATAATCCAGATTCATTCTCCATCATCTCAATTCACGAAGCGATTTATTTATGATCTGAATTAGAATGCAGACAGAATTATTCCAGTATTGGGACTGGGAATTTTTTCAGCATTTTTTTTTTAATGTAATTATTATTTCATTCGTTTGTTTATTTATTAATTTGGTTTTGACTTGTTTTCGGCTCCAGCACAAGGCAGGACGATTTCTTCGTCCTGCACGAGGCTCAGTACGACAGCCTGCTGGAGTCCCTGTTTAAGACCGAGTTTCTGAGCTTGCTGTGTAAGCGCTACGAGGAGCAGACCAAGAGCAAACTCACACTGGTCTTCAACGACAGGTATACACACACACACACACCCTTGAGATGGGCAGTAATGACGTATGAATAATTCCTTACTGTATTTAAGTAAATTTTTTTGCTATCAGTACTTAATTTTAAATTGTTTGGACAACTTATAAATATACTTTCTTCTTCGTACATTTCCAAACCAGACTCATTAGTTTAGTTTGAATCTCTTTCGTGACATGATCAATGTTTACACAATTTTAGCACATCAACCTATTTCTTGTAATTGAGTGCCTTTTTCAATCTACCACTGGTGTACCATTTCCTGGCTCTCACCCACCACAGACGTAGGCTAGTTTACGAAGCTCACAACGAGCAGGCAGAAGGCAACAAGAAGTCTGGGGGTAACGTGGATGAGACAGAGGGAGTCAGTGATGCAAACATGACTGAGAACAGAGACGTTCATCATCTTTTCTATATGGTGGATGTTCAGCCTGGAAGGATTCATCAGATAACAACATTTGAAATTATTTTATATTCATATATTAATATGACGTGAGGATCATTAACCAGCGTGACTAAAACAGGAAGTAGAAATGACTACTTTTAAACTTAAGTGCATGTCAGAGCCCTAAAACATAAGTATCTCTACTTCTCCACTTCACATCTAAAGGATGTGTGTACTTTTGCCATCTCTGACACACACACACACACACACACACACACACACACACACACACACACATACTCAGAGTAAGATATACATTTTAATTATCCTCCCAAACTACTGATTGGAAGGTCAGCGGTTCAAACCCCAGTGTTGCCAAGCTGCCACTCTTGGGCACTGATGACCTGAAGCCTCTGTGTTCCAGGGGTGATGCTCTGACCCCAGTTTCCTAACATTGTTGGGATATACAAAGAAAGAATTTCACTGTTCTGTGATGTGACAAGTACAAAAAAAAGTGATATACCCTTTATATACACTATATTGGCAAAAGTTTGCGGACACCTGATCATAAGTACGGCATCGCATTCGACATTTAGTCATAATTTCCCTCCACTCTTCTGGGAAGATGTTCCACTAAAATTTGAAGTGTGCTTATGGACGTTTGTGTTTGTCATCCACAAGCGTGTTTGTACGTCAGGTAGTGATGTAGGTGAGGAGACCTGGGGGTGCAGTCAGCATGTATAATTCATCCCAAAGCTGTTCGGTAGGGTTAAGATCAGAGCTCTAGAGCAGGTTTAGATCTTCCTCTCTAAACCATGCAAAGAATATTTTCATGGAGCTGGCTTTGTGCACAGGGGCATTACCATGCTGGAAAAGGTTTGGGTTTCCAAAGTTCAAGTGAACGCAAAATTTTATTATGCACCATCTAAAGAAAGTCCTGTACAAGGTGTCCCAATACTTTTGCCCATATAGTGTATTTTTAGGTGCTCATATGGTTTCACAAATGTGTGTGTGAGTGTGTGTGTGTGTGTGTGTGTAAGCTAAATGATACAGAATGCAATTAATCCAAGTGTGTAATCCGTCCAGGCTGGAGTTTCGTGTGAAGAAGGAGGGATGGGGAGGAGGAGGGAACCGCATGCTGATGTTTTCTAGAGGACAGGGAGACATGGCTGCGATCAAACCTGCAGGAAAAACTCTGAACATCAGCGTAGGAGACGGACTGCCCAAGACGTCCAGTGAGTGTCGTGTTGCTTGATTGTCTCTGTGACTCTGGTCTCTCAACATGCATAACGGCTTCAAAGAACACGGAACATTGTATGTTTCTCGTTGCAGAACCGACAAGAAAAAGCATGCAGCCTTCACACGGAGGCCGTCAGGCCCCCAACCGAGGTGGGTTTCATCGTATTCCTGTTTACATTACAACACTTTAGAATTCTTATGTCTGACTGGTCGTAAGGTGTTCATTGAGTCTCTGTAACTGTAAGATTTGTTTGTGAATTCACTCTTTCCAAAATGTTACTGTTACTATAGTAACGGCTTATTAGGGGACTATACATGTACGTGCCATATTAACTGACAAACTATACATTATAGAGCTGTAACTGTTTATACTTATAATATACTAACAGAAGTTTTTACATACAACAATATATGCATCAAAAAAGATTTATACCCAGGAGTGCAGTCAGTATTATATGCAGGATTTACAGATCTTATATGCAATATAAGGACAAAAGTTTATATACACCTAAGTTTGGTATGCCAAGGAGGCACTCAGTTAAATTTAATGTACTTAGTTACATTATATGGCAACTAAATATAATAAAATTTAACTGAGCATTTGTAGTGCAAAGAAATAAGACAAAAAGGACGCAGCTCTACCTCTGCCATGTTAATCTGTATTCTATGTGACTCTCAGGACACGCCTCAGTCCCCCGTAGTGATCAACATATCAAATACTGGTCTTAAATTATTGATCGCCTATCTACTACTCATAATAATAATCCACCAATAATTATATAAATAACAAACAAGTTTGTTATTTCATTAATAATAATCTCAGTGATATCAAATTCACAACAATCTGCGTATGTTTTTTTGATTACAGGTTACCAGAACGGAGCGGCGCAGTTTTCACGTGGACACGTTCAGCCGCAGGAGCAGACCTACTCCAAACCCGATAAGTGGAACCGACCGCCCAACGCTGCCCTGCCCAAACTGGACTCTCAGAAAAGCAGACGAGGAACAGCCCAGCACACACAGCCCTCTAACCTGGACTTCCTCAACGTACCTGATCAGGGTGTGTCTGGGTAAGAGAGGAAACACACACACACACACACACACACACACACACACACACACACACACACACACACACACACACTTGTCTTACTTTCTGTCTTACTGATTGCAATAGTGAACTATTAAGTATCAGCTAAATACCAATATACATCTATTTATTTTCTTTGAAATGTATCAGTTTTTTTAAATCTAAAGCTAATTGAAATATTCTTTTCACTTTAAACTCATCATATACGTAACAATAACCGTAATAAATTCAGTTCTTATAAAAAAAATTGAATTTTCTGCAGCATCCTATATGCTAATTATTATGATGTCATAACATCTGCCGTTTTTTTTCTCATGAATGTAATTTCATTTAAAGAAAATATTCAGTCTGTTGTTTTTCTTTTTTTGAATTTTTTTTTTTTTTAAGAATGCAAAGAAAAAGAAGCATCAGTCAACGTCCTCCTCCGGCCCCCAGCAGCCGGCCCAAAGCGGCACCCCGACCGCAGGGGCCCCGATGTCGTGCGCTGTATCAGTACGTCGGTCAGGACGTGGACGAGCTCAGTTTTGATGTCGGTGATGTTATAGACCTCATTAAAGACGGTGAGAAACGATCAAAGAGGCACAAATGAAACTACACAAGATATATGACTAATTACTGATGAGTCTATACTGCCCCCTGGTGGGGGATCATATAGGTTTGATAAATACATGACTAAGATCATCTGGGTTTTTTTTGAGGGTTCACACTTACATATATCTAATATTAGATTTTTTTTTTTTTTTTTGCTAAATAAATAAATATATGAACATTATGACTCGTTTGTTTAATTTGATTTAAACAGAGACAATTCTGAAGGTTCACAAACTTTTCTTTCACATACTTCATCCTTCTTTCTTTCTTTTTTTTAAGATATGTCTGGCTGGTGGACCGGCAGGATGCACGGGAGAGAGGGTTTATTCCCTGGAAATTACGTAGAGAAAATCTGAGAAGCCCAGAACTCCACAACTCCGAACTGTGACCTCTGACCTCACTTTGTTCATCAAGCCTTCCGAACCTCCGAAACTTCAGGATATGCGTCTGGTGATGACGAGGCGCACGGGTCAGGGACACGAGCGTTAAACATGAGCACAGAGGATTCACTGGTGACGTGCTGTAACATTGCAATGGTCCTCGTGCGCTCTGACAGAAACCGGATTAGACTGGAACAAAAAAGGCGTTTCTTCTTCTTTTTTTTTTTTTTTAAAAGGACAAATATATATTTTTTACTTGCAAAGGCATTATGTTTATTTGAATTATAAATTCCCCCCGACACACACACACACACACAGCCATCACTCCTGCTGCACAAACACAAGGCACTGTTTTAAACACACACACACAAAATCAAGAATACAGTCCATATGGAGTATTTACCATTTTTATATAGTTTATATCGTGGGTTTTTTTGTTTTGTTTTTTTTATATATAGTATTAATGCCATTCCAAGTCTTGAAAATACAAATCAACGGTACTAATATTCACACTTTACATTAAAAAAAGTCTCTCTGTAAATGTTTGTGTCTATGTTGAATATTTTTAATTAAACATCATCTCAGGGAGCTTTTTGTTTCCAAAAAAAGCTGTAAATGACCTGCTTGATTGCATGACTACGAACGATTATGACTGCATTTACATTAACATTTGCGGCATTTAGCAGACGCCCTTATCCAGAGCGACGTACAAAAGTGCTTTGAGTCTCTAGTAATGAATAAATCAACACTGCTACGCAAGATTACAAACTTAATATAAATATAGCTCGAATTCTACAAACTTGGAAAGTGCTACTTTAAGTGCTTCAGGAAGATGAAGGTCTTCAGTTGTCGCTTGAAGATAATCAGGGACTCCGCTGTATGGACATCTAGGGGAAGTTCATTCCACCACCTCGGTGCCAGAACAGAGAAGAGCCTTGGAGTGTACTTACCTCTCATTCTGAGAGAAGGAGGTACCAGTCGAGGAGTGCTGGAGGATCTCAGACAGCGTGGTGCAAGATGTGCGAGATGTGATGAGGTCATGACTATGAGTATGTACGACTGTGATATGATCAGCTAAGCAGGACTAGTCAACAAACTCACTGCCAACTGATTGCTGTAACTCTTTATACCTTTGCCTTTTGAAAGGAGTCTCCAGTGTCAGTGGTTTGTTACACTATATGGACAAAAGTATTGGGACCCATGATTTTCCCAGCCATATGTGGTTCTTACAGTTATCGCAAATCTGATGGCACACGTTTGTACGTCTTTGGATGCAGGACAATTTCCATTTACTTGAACTAGGAGACCCAAAACCCTGTTCCAGCATCACAATGCACCTGTACATAAAACTGTAATATGCTTTTCATTAGTTGAAGTTTCAATGTGCTGGAGTGGAAAAATCTCCTGCTATAGAGCTCTGACTGCACCCAGGCCTCCTCACCTCACCTACAGCAGTACCTGATGAATACAGTCCACACTCCAAAACCTAGTGGAACATCTTCTCAGAAGAGTGGAGTGACTGACTAAACACTTTTATTTCAGTTGTAGTGAAACATCAGAAAGCTGATCTTTTTCAGATTTCTCTGCGCTCTGCACGTACGTTCTTTTGTATCAGCGCCGCGACGACCGAAACGTATTTACGACGCGATGTAAAACACACTATTGCAGTATTTTGAAAAATTAGCAGACTTCCAGAATCCTTCAGAACACACAACTGTAGATACTCATAAACCAAAGTGGAATCGCGTCTGCTTCAACTGTTTTTGAGTTGTTCTTCGAGTTTTCATTTTAGTTTCCAATGAACGGTAATTAGAGCTGGTATCTGTGGAAGCTGCACATTCAGAGTTGCAGATCTCACAGTTCCACGTATGTAGAACAGGTCCTGCAGGTACACTTTGCATCCAACTGCATTCTTATAAGGTGCGTAATATTTGAGGACGAGGTGTGTGAGTGTGTGTGTATATATAAACACACACACACACACACACACACAAAAGGGAATCCTGAGAGTAAAACCTGATTGCCAGTGTAAATACCCAACAAATCCTTTCAACATAAACAGAACACAGATTTCTGTGAACATGTCAGTATTTTATGGACTCGAGCTCTAAATATCTGGAGTCCAGGTCTTTCATCAATTGTGTTGTACATTTCAGGTATGTGAAATCACCCACATTAAAAATGGCCAAACGTAAAACACACGTCCTTCACTCGAGTAGAAGTACAGATTCTCATGTTTTGAAAGACTCTGACAAAAGTTGAAGTTCTGACTACACTTTTTCACTCAAGGTAAAGTAAAGACGTTTGAGCTCTGACATGTTCTTAAGTCAAATTTGCCATTACTAAATATTTTAGCGTCACGCTGGTAACTGGTCCTTGCATCATATTATATATTAATTTAAAATGCTGTTATCTAAGGAATGTATCCAGGATGAACAACCACCAGATAGATAGATAGATAGATAGATAGATAGATA
Source organism: Silurus asotus (assembly GCA_024362625.1). Taxonomy (NCBI): domain Eukaryota; kingdom Metazoa; phylum Chordata; class Actinopteri; order Siluriformes; family Siluridae; genus Silurus; species Silurus asotus. The sequence continues at coordinate 5,980,105 of MU574226.1, read as the reverse complement.
GATAGATAGATAGATAGATAGATAGATAGATAGATAGATAGAACTTTATTGTCATTGCATAGTACAGGTACAAAGCAACAAAATGCAGTTTGGCATCTACCAGAATCGTGCGAAAAGTGCAGATGAATATGTAGAATATTTACAGCATGTGATATGTATGTAAGCATATGCTGTACTATAAAGGCTATAACAGTGCAGAGACGTGTCGACATCTTTGGTTCTAAGGCCATAGCATTATAGAGGAATGTGCAGAAGTGAAAGGTTATAAGATTATGGCATTTAAGAAATGTGCAAGCTGAATAAACAAGTCTACTATATGTATGTAAATATATATATATATATATATATGTTTTGTTTTTTGTTTTTTTTATTGATCTAGCGGTGTAGTGTAGAGTTCAGTAATATGATGGTGCATGGAAAAAAGCTGTCCCTGAACCTGCTGGTTCTGGTGCGTATGTTCCTGTATCTGCTTATATATGAAGGCTATATCAGTGCAGAGATGTGTGGAAGTATAAGTAAATAGTTTTAAGGCAACGACATTGAAAAAATGTGCAGACACTGTTTAAAAAACAACAAGTAAAAAGTTCTAAGGTAATGGCATTAGAAAAATGTGCAAGGCACAATATGTGTAAAGAATGAGGAGTATAAACAATACAATATATTTAACATGTACAATGTATGTACGTATATTTGTACAGAAATTATTCACAGTGTTTATACAGTGATCTAACGGTGTAGTGTAGAGTTCAGTAGTGTGATGGTGGATGAAAAAAAAGCCGTCCCTGAACCTGCTGGTTTTGGTGTGAATGTTCCTGTATCTCCTTCTTGATGGAAGGAGATTAAACAGTTTGTAAATGGGATGTGGAGAGTGCTTGATGATGTTGTGAGCTCTCCGCAGACATCTGATGTGGGGAGGGTGTATAATGGCAGGTAGTTGGGTGCCAGTGATGCGTCTTTGCAGGGCTTTACGTTCACACACAGTGAAGCATTCGTACCATACAGTGATGGAGTTGGTCAGGATGCTTTCAATGATGCAGCGGTAGAAACATGTTAAAATCCCTGGGGACAGATGAGCTTTCTTGAGACTCCTCACGAAGTGTAGGCATTGTTGTGCCTTCATAACCAGAGCTGAAGTGTTCTGGTGCCAGGACAGATTCTCAGAAATGTGAAAGCGGGAGACTTGCTCTACCTCAATTCCATTGATGAAGACTGGAAAATGTATCCTACTGTTAGATTTCCGAAGGTCCACGATAAGCATTTTAGTCTTTGTGGCGTTGAGGGTCAGGTTGTTGTTGGCACAACATTCTGATCTCGTCCCTGTAGGCTGATCCGTCGTTGTTGCTGATCTGGCCAACCACAGTGGTGTCATCTGCATGCTGGATGAAGATGTTGGAGGTATACAGAGGAGCAGTCGTGGGTGAACAGGGAGTAGAGGGCTGAAAAAATGATGAAAAAATATGTAACCTAATTTCAATTTATAAATGTGTTTTGTTTTAAAATAAAAAAATCATGAATTATTATATATATTTTTTTAATATATGTTTAGAATATTATATATTATAGTAATACACGTTTATAAATTTTTATTTAAATGTTTTATAATTATAAAAACAATACTAATATATGTTTATAAGAATTATAGGTTATAATAATATAATTTTAATTATATATTAGAATTAGGATTTTTATATAGAGAGAGTCTATTGGAGTCTTTTTATTATAAAAAAAAGGATTTTACCAACAAAAAAAAAAAAGAGACAGGTATCGATATCGACGATGATTGAAAGATGATCGAAAAGGAACCTGCGCTTGGATACTCGCGCATGCGCGTTGCGCTCCCAGCGTTGGGTCAATGCGCGTGTCACCTGCGAGTCCCAGGTGAATTTCTCGGGCCGCCAGGTGCGCGATGAGGGCTGCAGGGAGCTCGGAGTGCAGGAAGCTCGGGGTGAAGGCTGAAGGCTGCTCAGGTCGTGGAGGTTTTTACATCAATTTATTATTATTTTTAGGTTTTTAGGGCAACCCAGAGGTGTAATGCCGTGTCGCTGGAGTAGGTGTCCGGACAGGTTTTACCTGTACCTCAGTGCCAAGAATGTGCTCACTCGGTTTCACCTCAGGACCCGATTAACAGGATTGGGGTCTTTTTTTTCTTTTCATATAATCCATGT
>MU574226.1:5922940-5972940 GCA_024362625.1 Silurus asotus | reverse complement strand
GTAAGAATGTGAAAACAAACACTGTAAGATGTTGCTGTTTTTAGAAAATGAATCGTAGGATCATTGACTCATCGCTCGATCATTTTCCACAAAAAGCACAACACTAAAGCGTTATAAATGTCACTTGCAATGGTGGACAGTAATGAAGTGGGTTTAGCTAAATTTTTTATATAGTTTCGTACTTTATCAAGATTCTTTTGGGGATTCCTCAGTTGTAATATCTGAAATATCTTGTAGTAAATCTGAAAACCTTTTGAACACCACTCATCTGGATAAATCAGTGATCATCATATCAGCTATATTGAAAGCGAAATTATCTGGTCATCATGACATTTTTTCCCACTCTGACGCAGGACCTCGTTTTCTCGCATTGTCTTGGTGAGCACCATCTTTACCACACTGTTGTCATTTGTCAAGCCCACCGCCAATGCCTATGCCCTCAACTTCTTCGCCCTGCACATCCTCTATTCTTTGTCTTTGCAGCTAAAGAGGTAGGCTCGAATCATTAACTATTGTTTGTTTTGTTTTTTTTCTTCTGGATACATGTTGCTATGAGGACATTTTCTACTGTATACATACATACATGTACAATTTGTTTATTTGAGCTACATATATATACGGTACATAGTGTTACTAGAGATGTCTTGAATTCCTAAACATTACATACTGCCACTTTAATTGTGAGTGTTGCTGAATATATTATATTAAATAGGTTATAGGTTAACTTATTTGTACAAAAATATGAAATAAATAAATAAGAATGTGTATCTTCTTTATTTTGAAGAATTTAGAAGAAAGGTGAGCAGAAAAATGTTATTGTGATCTGAAAAATTGGAAATCGGTACATGGATTGTATTTCATTTTTGTTTTCATTTGCCGTGCCTTTTCTCTTTTCTCCACAGTTGTACTGATCAGCGTGTTCTGCGTTTAGCACGTGTCTCCATCGGTCTATGGGTGCTCGCCATCTCCTGCTGGATCAGTGACCGCTTTGGCTGCAGCTTCTGGCAAAAACTTGACTTCTGCTACTTGCATGGCATCTGGTACGAGCTGCTGCTAACACACTCGTTGACACGACTCTAATGCAGTGAAAGTAAAAGTCGCATCTATCATCTAATGCACTTTAGTTTCATCTACTATACTGTACTTTTATCAACTATACTTTTCTTTTTTTACTGAAAAACACTTTACTCTCATCTACTGCATTTTACTTTTATCTACTGTACTGTACTCTCATTTACTGTACCATACTCTCATCTACTGTACTCTCATTTACTGTACCATTCTCTGATCTACAGTACTCATTTACTGTACTGTACTCTTGTTTACTGTACTGTACTCTTATTTACTATACTGTGCAATACTTACATTTACTGTACAGTACTGTACCCTCATTTACTGTACTCACATTTACTGTACTGTACTCTTGTTTACTGTACTGTACTCACATTTACTATACTGTGCAGTACTTACATTTACTGTACAGTACTGTACCCTCATTTACTGTACTCACATTTACTATACAGTAGTGTACTCTCATTTACTAAACAGTAGTGTACTCTCATTTACTATACTGTTCAGTACTGTACTCTTATTTACTGTACTCATATTTACTATACAGTACTGTACTCTTACTGTACAGTAGTGTACTCTTACTAACTGTGCAGTACTCACATTTACTGTACAGTACTGTACTCTCATTTACTGTAATCACATTTATTGTACAGTACTGTACCCTCACTTACTGTACTCTCATTTACTGTACTGTACTCACATACAGTACTGTACCCTTACTTACTGTACTCTCATTTACTGTACTGTACTCACATTTACTATACTGTGCAGTACTTACATTTACTGTACAGTACTGTACCCTCATTTACTGTACTCACATTTACTATACAGTAGTGTACTCTTATTTACTAAACAGTAGTGTACTCTTTTACTATACTGTTCAGTACTGTACTCTTATTTACTGTACTCATATTTACTATACAGTACTGTACTCTTACTGTACAGTAGTGTACTCTTACTAACTGTGCAGTACTCACATTTACTGTACAGTACTGTACTCCCATTTACTGTACCCACATTTACAGTACTGTACACTCATTTACTGTACTCACATTTACTGTACAGTAGTGTACTCTCATTTACTAAACAGTAGTGTACTCTCATTTACTATACTGTTCAGTACTGTACTCTTATTTACTGTACTCATATTTACTATACAGTACTGTACTCTTACTGTACAGTAGTGTACTCTTACTAACTGTGCAGTACTCACATTTACTGTACAGTACTGTACTCTCATTTACTGTAATCACATTTATTGTACAGTAGTGTACTCTCATTTACTATACTGTACTAAAATTAATATGGGGAACATAATGAAAAGTTTAAGTGTGAACAGTAGGGGGTGCAAATGCTCTCTTTATATCAATATAGCAAAAATACTAGGGATAGTAAGATTCACCAATCCGCATCGGTTTAGAAGTTAACGATGTGATGCACCGATTGTAAAAATTGTGCATCGGATACAAATCAGCATTTGTATTGCAATGCATCATCTTTAGCATATTTGGTAAAAAAAAAAATGTATTTATATATAATTCTTAGTAGATGCACTATACAGTTATTATGTAGAAAGTGACCAATAGGCTTTTGTGACTGATATTTGATATGTAGATCGATTTCTCCTCACTAAACTGTTTCTCAAACGCGTTCTCTCAACACCACTGCCGCTACGTGAATATGACGCATCACAACACTAATTTTGAGAGTGATAGAATATAGATTAACATGGCAGAGGTAGAGCTGCCTGTGAGACAGAGCAGATAAAGGACTTCTCATTTCATTTAGGCTTTTTATGCGTTAGAAGTCAGATGGCACTTAAGTAAATTCATGTCTGTCTGAACCATAGAAATAAAAGCAAAGCATCATATTTTTCCGTTGAATCGTATTGTTGTGGTTTCCTTCTAAAATTACAAACTTTATTACACTTATAAAACAGCTCTTTGTAAAAAAAGGTCATTTAAAAAATAAACATGTTGCTTTTTTTAAATTATAGTTATGTTTTATGTATAATCTACTGTCATACTTTCTTATTTAAAGCAGCTGTAAATCTGTAAGATGTAAAAATCTGCTTATGTTACCCAAAAAAAAAACAAAGCGTAAAAGTATTTGTCCAGTGGGCGGAGCTTAATCTGTGAGCACTGATACTGGAGACTCCTAGAGCATTTCCACACAATTGTATATTTTTTTGTTGTGTATCTAGTGTTTTAATCTTTTGTTGTGTAATCTAGTGACTGATATGTCTACCTCTCTGTGTTTTGGAACCGAAGGCACATCCTGATTGTGGTCTCTACGGCGTACGGAAGCACGCTGATCGCCTACCTCGACGCCACCATTGAGATCCCGCACTCTCACCCCGACCTGCAGTACTGGCCTTGTGATAACTTAGCTCTCGGGCTGCCTTATATCGTCCTCAAGCCCATGCCCAAGACAAGGAAAATCTGCTAGATGAGAAAGAGAGAGAAAGGGGGAGGGGGGAGAGGATGAGAGAAAAGTGATAGTTTGCAAAGAAACACTTCCTGAAACACTGTACATCCTGCAAGACTTGATTTTTTTTTACAATCTTTTCAATCAGGGCTCTTTTATTCGTGAGTGTTTGTGTGTGTGTGTGTGTGTGTGTGTGTGTGTGTGTGTGTGTGTGTGCGCACGCATGCTTGCACAGTATTTTTATTGCATTCTGAAGCTTCTTCTTTGAGAAGATGAGATGAAGTTTACTTAAAACTTTTTGTTTTTTCGGAATGTATTTTATGATGACCTCCAGGATATGAACTGCTTTGATGGCTGGTTTAAAGACACTTTTTTGTTGTTTTAAACACACTAATATATACAAAAAGCACAAGAAGGGACCCAAAAATACCCTGAATTCGAATGTAGATTGTGCACCCGACATATTCGTGGGTTTCGCTGCTAGATAGTTTACACTTGCTGTGAATTTTGGTGAATTTTTGTGTTTTAGTTCCCATTGCAGATCCCATTGAAAGAGCACAGGATTGGTGTGAAGTTGAGTTTTTTTTTTTTCTTGATAAAACGACTCCCAAAGCAGTGATGATGCTAAAACCTTATCCTGGCAAAAGCATTGATGATTTTTATTCTTTTTGGGTTTTTTTATCACCGGACTAATTTATAGGAAAACACAAAACCTTGGTAGAAGTGCTTCACCCAGAACCCACACTTTTCCCATTCTCCGACTTTTTAACCAGGAACTTGCTTCTTTTAAGTCCTTTTAGTTTCTAATACAAAAAAAAGTTTCAATACTTGTGCATTGTCTCAAATAGCTAGATGTAAAAAAAAATGTGCCATTACTTTTGTGCGGTTTTGGGAGATGTTTACTAAGGACATGCTTGTCTTGAATAACTCACTCTTCTAGGAACATTTATTCCACACCAATCCTGGACCTCATGTCAAGTGCATGTACCATGTTTATATTTGGGGAATTTGTGGCTCCCCCTTTGTGTATAATTATGGTATAGTCTTTTTAAAAAATAATAAAAATAAATAAAGGGCATGACAAGAGTTTTCTGTTTATGGAGTGTAAAGTTCTTGATGTCCAACAAGTGCCAGCGTGATGATAAATATGCTTCGGGGAAGATGTTCCACTAGATGTTGGAGTGTGGAGCTACAAAGGTGTTATTAAAGTAATTAATGTAGGTGATGATGTTTTTCAGAACCACTGGAAAAAAATGCTTTGAAATCTCCATCGAATTGGACGGACAGACAGGAAGGAAGGAAGGAAGGAAACTGGCTTTGGCTATGATCTAGCACTCTAGAGCAGGGAAGGTTAAGGGCAGTGCTCAAGGGTCCAACAAAAGCAGCTTGGTGATGCTGTTACTTAAACCCTCAACCTTTCAATCCGTAACCCAGAGCCTTAAACGCTGAGCAGGTTTGATCAGCAAAGCGAAGAAAATTGGCAGATGATGTCCACTGTGAGACCAGAAAGCATGTAAAAGACAAAGCAAACTTGGAAAGTGCTAATTTAAGTGTTTCAGAAAAAAAGAAGGTCTTCACACCATGCGTGCAGCTACCGAAAGCCAATGGAGGGAGCTCAGGAGTGGGGTGGATTAGGGCTTGGTGTGATCTCGATGTGGAGATGAATCACCTGGGATGAACAGCGGTTCGTTTTTTTGCTGGGATGAAGCTCATACGCTGCCATCCATAATGTGGTGAACTGGTATAGCTCAGTGGTTAAGATGTTGGAAGTCTGATCGGATTGTTGTGGACCACCAAGCTGCCACTGCTGGGGCTTTAACCCTGAACTGCTCAGTTGTTAGTCCCTCTGGATAAATGCCTTAAATGTAAATAATGGCAGATATTTGAGATCTGAGCAGAAACAAGAATCTGTAGGGGGATTGGCAGATTTCTGTGGCTTCGTAAAGGAGAAATAAAGCGAATGCGATGATTAAATGAATGTTGTTTATTAATCATTATAGACAAACTGTCCCATTCTTTAAAAAAAAATTAAGTCTTTTATTTTTATATATATATAATGTTCACCGCAAGAAAAACGAAAGAAGTACGCTCTCGAGTACTTTAAAGGTCATTTAAAATGTATTTTTGTTCTTCTTTCAGCACATGCAAATCTTCCTAATTTATAGCGCAGGAGAAGAAAGGAAAAGTGAGCAGCATGTCAGGGGCCCGACGTCCTGCCGCGAATAAAAGAGTTACTAAATACAGGAGTCTCAGCGGGGGGATTAAAGTAGCGTGTGGGTAAAAAGGAGAGAGAAACCCAGCCTCCTCTCCTCTCCACCCCTCTCTCTCTCTCTCTCTCTCTTCCTCTCATACAAACACGGTTCATCCAGAGGGACTCCAGCAGTGATATAAACCCTCTCACTCCTGCTGTTTTAGTCAAAACAGCCTGCCGGCGCAGGAGAGTGTGGACTGGGCTGCTGGCCTAAGCAGATTTCTGCGAGTCGTTCTGCATTGTGCGAATTTGCAGCTTTGATTTCGGTGCCAGAGCTCCGAGTCTGGGTTCACGTCCCATCTGCCGGAGGCTCCGAAATCCCCTAAAGTCCTCTTACGGATTCTCTCAGTGGTCATCTGTCCAATAAGAGACACTTCCCAGGCCAGAGATTTGTTTTTTTTTGTGCCAGTGTTTGTATTAAGGGTTTATATTTATTTATTGATATCCAAGGATATGAAAGGCAAAGCTGTACGAGAAATAACTGGCAACCCTACAGAATATTGTAATTAAATAAATTGAAAGAACTTTCTTTGGGGTATACACTGACGTTAAAAGGAGAGGAATGTGGAAGGGCAGATGGTGGTTGATTTTGCAAAAAGGATGGAAATAACAGTGGTGAACACTTATTTTAAGAAGAAGGAGGATTATAGGGTGACGTATAAGAGTGGAGGAAGGTGCACACAGGGGGACTATGTTCTATGTAGGAGATGCAACCTGAAGGAGATTGGAGACTGTTGGCAGGGGACAGTGTAGCTAGACAGCATCAGATGGTGGTCTGTTGGATAGTTTTAGAGGTGAAGAAGAAGAGGAGGAAAGTGAGGACTAAAAGAAGAATAAGATGAAGGAGGAAGAGTGTAGTGTGAGATTCAGGGAAGAGGTCAGACAGGGGCTCGGTGGTGGTGAAGAGGGATGTGGCAAAAGCCAAGGAAAAGGCATATGAGAAGCTGTAGGAGAAGTTGGACAGGAGAAATGGATTTGTAGCGATTGGCCAGGCAGAGGAACCGAGCTGGGAAGGATGTGCTGCAAGTTAGAGCAATAAAGGATGGAGATGGAAATGTGTTGACTAGTGAGGAGAGTGTGTTGAGAAGATGGAGGGAGTATTTTGAGCAGCTGATGAATGAGGAAGATAAGAGAGAGAAGGTTGGATGGTATGCAGATGGTAAAGCAGGAAGTGGATAGGATTAGAAAGGAGGAAGAGTGGAAAGTCGGTTGGACCAGACAACATACCAGTAGAAGCGTGGAGATGTTTTATGAGAGATGCAGTGGAGTTTTTAACCAGATTGTTTAACAAGATTTGTGCAGTGGGAACGACAGACTGGTTTAAGGTCAAATCAAATCAAAGGTGGAGGTTGGACTGCATTAAGGATCGGCTCTGAGCCCTTTCGTGTTTGCAGTGGTGTGGGACAGGTTGACGGACGAGGTCAGACAGGAGTCTCTGTGGACTATGATGTTTGCGGATGATATTGTTATCTGTGGTGAGAGTAGGGAGCAGGTTGAGAAGATCCTGGAGAGGTGGCGAGAAGGGGAATGAAAGTCAGCAAGAGTAAGACAGAGAACATGTGTGTGAATAAGAGGGGTGGAGTGGTGCAGTTGCAGGAAGAAGAGGTGGAGAAGGTGGAGGAGTTCAGGTACCTGGGGTCAACAGTGCAACATAATGGAGAGTGTTAGAGAAGTGAAGAAAAGAGTGCAGGCAGGGTGGAGTGGGTGGAGAAGAGTGATAGCAGGAGTGATTTGTGATAGAAGAGTATCTGTGAGAGTGAAAGGGAAAGTTTATAGGACTGTGGTGAGACCTGAGATGTTGTATGGTTTAGAGACAGTGGCATTGAGTAAAAGACAGGAGGTGGAGCTGGAGGTAGCAGAGCTGAAGATGTTGAGGTTTTCATTTTGAGTGATGACGATGGACAGGATTAGGAATTGAGATGGTTTTGATATGTGCAGAGGAGGGAAACTGGGACATGGGGTAAATCGATAGGAGAATGCTAAGGATGGGGGAAAAGAGGAAGGACAAAAAAGGAGGTTCATGGATGTGTTGAGGGAAGATATGCAGATCGTTTGAAAGAAGCAGATGTAGAGAACGTCGTATGGAGACGGATAATCCATTGTGGCGCCCCCTAATGGGAGCAACTGAAAAAATCAAGAAGAAGAAGAAGAAGAAGATAGAGTGTACCTATGTAGGAATTGTAAAGGTATTTGAGATTGAGCCGTAAGCAGTAACTCGGGCAATCCCTCCTAAAACCCGGTCTCCTGAGTAGGGAAGTCCCGCCCTTGGCGTTCTGTGATTGGTTAAAGTTCAAAGATGCTCCGTTCTTATTGGTCGGTCTCGCTGCCTTGGAAGCGGAGCGCGAGCTGGAACTGACAGAGAGTAGGGCGAAGAGAATAAAGGGGAGGGGAAAACATGGCGGCGCCTAGCTTCCGGTTTCTCTCTCTCTCTCTTTCTCTTTCTCTCTCTCTCTTTTTTTTTTCCGGGGGGTTGAAACTGACACACAATGAGTCGGGAGGAACAACGGCCTGAGAAAGCACGGCTTCTGTAAATAAACACGGCGACCAGGCGAGTCCAGGACCATGGAGGATCAGGTAATGAGGAGCAGGGCCTTGTGGGTTTTTGTTCACTTTTGAAAAGAACATGAAGGTTTTGCTTTCGGGGTTTGGGTGTAATGTAATGGGCTGCTGGGTGAAAAGGAATCACACACACACACACACACACCCTGCAGCCAATCCGAGCGCCTTGTAGAGAAGATTTCTAGCAGATAAATCAGGATATTGGACGCGTTTAAAGACCCGTGTTAGCATGCTAGCTTCCCGAACAAGCTCCAGGTCTTCATGTAAACATGAGATGTTCAGCTTTGCCTTGTGTCTTGGCCTGGTCTGGGAAACCGATACAACTGACGGTGGAAAGTCTGTACATATGTGCACGGTTTATTCCCGGCTCCAAGCATGCACAAGGAATAATACCAATATCAATAATAACAATATTTTGCACATTGAGCTAATTAAGAGAACGAGTATTGCACGCTCGGTGAACCGGCTTTTGCTTGTTTTTTTGTTTTTTTGTTTTCTTCATGCTCCATTATTGTCTCCCATTTCCAATAGAAATGCACGTTTCTTTTTTTTTTCCTTTTCCCTTTTTTAATGCTTCAGGATAATTTGCACATTGTTGAAGAAAATACCATAAAACAATGCCGTATCCTGCTCTTAAACGCAGATCAAAGTCCTGGGAAACGCGATTTCCTGATGCTCGTGCGTGTTATTTCTCAGCGTTGTTTGTTGGAATTCCTGCATGTAAAGCGAGGCCGCGTCACAAATCTACTCCGTGTCCCCTATGTAGTGCGCTAGGCGGTGCGCTAGGCGGCCATGAAGGGCGCTCGCGAGTGCACTATCATGCGCGATTTGGGACGCGACCCGAATCCTTTTGCGCTTTCTCCGTGTGTACGAGTTGGCCGGGTTTTCCGGGATGCGTCCCAAATGCAGGAGCACCACATGCTTTAGGGTTCAACACCCTAAAGTCTTCCGGGCTGTATTTGGATTTCTATTTCCATTAGCAGATGTGCATAAAATTTTATACATGACTAAAAAAAAATATTTATGACGTCATCTCATTATAAATCTACAGTGTGACTAAATTTTGTAAATTATTTTTTCTTTGGGCTTGTGTAGTCTTTTAATGCACAATTCTACACATCCCCATTTTGACCCAAATATAACCCAGAGTCAGTCAGTGTAAAAAATGAATTCCAGAAGTTTTCCATAAGGTTGGAGCTCCATAGCTGGAGATCTTCCACTCCATCCCGTAGAGAGCATATCGTCATGATGGAGCTGGTCTTGTGCACAGGGGCAGCGTCGTGCTGGAACAGGTCCCGGTCCCGTAGTTCAAACGAGGGGAAGATTTCACGCCATCGCACCCATAGACGTCCCGTGCGGTTGTGCACCTATAAGTTTGTGGCAGCGGTTTGGAATAGAAGCACATCTGCCTGGGAAAGTGGAACATCTGTCCATGAGAGTGGACGTTATTAAAAATGTCTCACGGTCAGGTGTCCACAAACTTTTGTTTTGGATTGTGCTAGACATGTTTTGGATTACAGCCTTTTCCTCACCTAATTGTTTCGTCCCTTTTTTCATTTCGTTTTGATTATTAATATAAATCGGGGCTGAAGCGATTCCTCGAGTAATCCGACCGCAAAAAAAGCAGCGAGGCAAATCATTTGCCTTCGTTTCGACTATTTAACTACACACCGAGCACTGTGTTTCCCCACGGACCGTTATTACTGACGCACCACCACACTAAACTCTGGATCGCTCTGGGCAGGGAAAGACGGAACACACGGGGGAAACTCTGAGGGGCACGAAGAGGAATTTGGGAACTAAAACATAAAGAAAACGCAGTATAGTTTGTTTATTTGTATTTACTTTGCTGTAATATGGCGATTAAGTAATCGAACATTCGATCGCTAAAATAACCGCTAGCTGCAGCTCTACTACTAATAATAACGTAAAGAAGAGCAGGGTGGCGTCAAGATCTTCTGTCGTTTATCAGTGTCATGTCCTGGCCTTCACATCTGTCTAATCTCCGAATCGTCTCGTTTTAGTTTTTTTTTTTTAGCGCAACCAGGAACTTGTGTTTTTTTTTTTTTGTGTGTGTGGCGTGGTGTGCTCGAGTCACGTTTTCTTTCGAGGAAAGGCGCCGAGCTTCGTTCGAATCACGCCGTTAGATGTTGCAGATCGTAGCTGTGTAGATGAAAATGGGGACAGATGAAATTTTTCTTTCTTTCTGAAGAAACCCTACACTCCCTTTGATGTTTGCTTTGATGTCTGGGGGAGGGGTCGAAAAAGCCCCTCGCGTTCAGGCATGCGCGCGCCTGAACGTGCGTGTCCTCGACGTGCGGTTGTGTCCTCCCGCGTTTAACTGCCATCGCGCACCTGCGCGTTCGGAAGATAATCGGAAAGCAAAAAGTCGACTGCGCGCTTTCCGGCGTGTCGGTTGCAGAACACGCAGCTCTGAAACGCAGATGTTCCCTTGAGCTGAAGATTTGTCTTTTCAACGCTCTGATTTCTCTGTTTGTTTCTTTTCAAATTCTCTAAACTGATCTTTTTTAAAACGCCCAAAAGTATTGGGACACCCACCTTTTTCCCCCCCAGACAGATGTGCTCCCGTTCTAAAGGGCGTCTTTGGATGAGGTGACGTGAAATGACCCCCTCAGGCCAGATTGGAGATCCAAACCTTTTCCAGCATGATGATGGCGTGTGCTTCATGAAGATGTGCACCCCAGACCTTCATCACCTCACCATCATCAGTACCTCGCTTTACTAACACCCTCGTGACCGAGGTTGTTCTCTCCGTGCTCTTGTTATGCTCAGGTGTCCACAAACTTTCACCTGTATGTTGTGGTTGCCTTTAAAGGGCACGGAACCACAGAGATGTTCGTTCTCAGACTCTAATGTGATCGTGAGTACAGTCATACGTAGGAAGCTGGAGATTCCTTCCTACAGTGTTACATAAAGGTGTTTGTATCAGGCAGGACCCCCCCCACCCCCCGCCTTACTCGTCCCACACGGCAACACTTTAAAGCTTATGATGTCCTCGGTGTCTGGTTTCATCTCTTCCTGTTTAATCCACCGCTCTTCACAGAAGGCTTCCTGATCTTTCATCTCTGGGGGTTATTGCGTTGGCGATTTGGCGCTCAGGACACCCCACACTCGCGGGACGGCACGGAAATCGGAGGAGTTTCCTTTTTAATGGTCTTCCTTCGATGGACAATTTGAAGCGAACGAAGAAAAAAAAACGCTTGACAATTGTGTAAAAACTAAATAAATATTTCCAGCCCTCGCTTTAAGTAATGGTTTATAAAAGTTTGTGCTGGAAATCAGTGTAACAGGGTCAAGGTCAGATCAATGTCAAACGTCTGAAATGGGTTTTCTTCACACTGCTTCCTGTTTCAACTGGATTTAAAGCTGCATCTAAATGACGACTTATAAGGACTTTGTAGTTTTGGTAGCTGTAGCTTCCTCATTTTCAGCTCACGTCTTCTATCCTTGTTTCTTCCAGACGTGGTTTGGACGCAGAACCAGACCTAATATTGTATTCTTTATCTTTTCTAAAGCACACTATAGACACACACACAAACAAAAAGTGTGGACACCTGACTAACTTTATGAACACGTTTATTCCCCATTTGTGGTCCTAAAAACATCCACTCTTCTGGGAAGATGTTCTACTTGAGTTTAGGGTGGGCTTGTGAAGATTTGTGCTTATTCAGCCAGTCAGTAGGTGATGTAGGTGAGATGATGTGGCTGAGGGTTCAGCCAACATGGAGGGGGAAAAAAAGTTGTTCAATAGGGTTGGAGCAGGAGATCTTCCATTTTGACCAATGGAAAGCAGATCTTCAAGGAGCTGGATTTGTGCAAAGGGGGGGTATGGTCATGCTGGAACACGTTTGGGTCTCCTAGTTCAATTAGGGGGCAAATTTCATGCTTCCAAATCCAAAGACGACTTCTGCAACTGTGCGCCTCTTTGTGGTAACCAATTGGAGAAGTGTAGCTGGAAAAGTCAGGTGTCCCAATACTTTTGAGGCATGCATTGTTCTAAACGGAAGCAGATGTCTCAGAATGTTGTAATTAATTCGTAGAATTGCAAATGTATACGTATAACAGAAATGTCTTCAGGAATTGATGTATTGTCCCACTTCCTGCCGCTAGTCTAGACAGAGTTGTGAACCAGACGTACACAGTTTGAATCATTCGAATGAGGAACAAGCTGCGTAAGTGGATTCTAAAGAACTGGTTTGAATTCATCATCCGAGTTATGTTGGTCAGCAGCTGGAGGTTGAAGAAGAAAAAGAAGAGGCTGGATAGATCCAGAGAACAAGTGTTAAAAACCTGGATTAGAGAAGAAAGCTTGACCAATCCTCTCCATGCTTTTGTTCCTACGGTTCATATCATAAATTTGATGCCCTGTAAACACACTCTGCTCTCCCACTGAGGCGTCAGACCGCCTGGCACCAGTTTAACCATCACCACCAGCATGGGTCTTCAATCTCCCAGTTGTCTCGCACCAAATCCAATTAAACATCGGTTTAATAAAGAGGCTTTAACTTGTCTCGTGCATTATAGTGAAATTCTTAGGCTTAGGAAGCTGGGGTCAGAGTCAAGGGTCTTGATATAGTGGTCCTGAGCACAGAGGGTTAAGGGCCCGGCCCAAGGGCCCAACACTGACCGCTTAGACATACTGGAGCTTTAAATCTGGTCCAGTCTGGTGTCTTAAAGCATTTTATTCACAGATAAATTTGTGTGTTTGTGTAGTGTACAGTACAGGTCAAGCTGGAACTGGGCCACCGCGCGCAGCTGCGGAAGAAGGCCACGTCTGAAGGCTTCACACACGACTGGATGGTGTTTGTGCGAGGGCCCGAGAACAGCGACATCCAGCACTTTGTAGATAAAGTGATCTTCCGCCTGCACGAGAGCTTCCCCAAACCCAAGAGAGGTCTGTCTGTCTGTCTGTCTGTCTGTCTGTGTGTGTTCTCCTAAAGAATCATTACATCTCGCTGGACTTTGCATGCCACATGAATATCTTTACATTCAAGAGCATCTCTTTTTAACATTGTTGTGTTGAATACAAGGAAGAAAGTGGGCGTGGCCTCATTCATATTGAAACCGGGTGTAGCAGGATTTGGAGTTCAGTTGGACAGTGTAATGTGTGAACAGCGTTATAGATGAATACGTTTGATGCTCTTGTGCAGTATCGATAGTGTTATAAAGCATCATAAGTACAATTGATAGTTGAATATGGGTGTGTGTGTGTGTGTGTGTGTGTGTATATAGTATACTAGTATAGTGATACAGTAGCTAGAGGGATGAAAAAAACTCCACCAAGAGTACACTTTATAATATAAATGTGCGTTCACACACACGTACATGTTCACAGCAGTGTGTGTGAATATTTGAGTCAGGTGTATTGGATTAGGTTGTAACTAAACTCTGAAGGACAGACGACCACAGAGCCACGGGGCAAAGGTGAGCTGTGGTGACCTGTGAAATGGAGAACAGCAGACTGATTGTGTGTGTGTGTGTGTGTGTGTGTGTGTGTGTGTGTTTCTTTGGTGTTGATTGCAGTGTGTAAGGAGCCGCCTTATAAAGTGGAAGAGTCGGGATACGCCGGATTTCTAATGCCTATCGAAGTCTACTTTAAAAACAAGGTGAGTGCACGTACTCTGGTTCTACTGCGGTCTTTCTCGCTCTTTAGTTTTTCTTTTTTTCCTCTTTTGCTCTATCTGTCTTTTCCTATTGCTTCCCTTCCCCCCTCTCTCTCTCTCTGTGTGTCTCTCTTTCTCTCTCTCTCTCTCTTACCGACTTGCTCACACACTCCCTCCCACACATCTGTTTCACGCAGCTTCCCCTCCTCTCAGGGTCATAGGTTCTTCCTTTTGCCCACATATTGAAGTATTTTCTCTGCTGTGTGTGTGTGTGGGTGTGTGTGTATTAAGAGCTCCTAGAAATGACTCGCTCTCACACATGCACTGAGAGCGAGTTTCAGTAGAAAGATGAAGATTGAAATGGCTGATAAACTCGGCGCCGGCCTGAAACACTTCCACGGGCCACGTGGTTTCTCCTGTGCTTCTTATCTCCTGCGCTTCCTTCCGCTCCGTATCACTCACAGCAGCTCGAGAGCGAGAAGTTTATTAAAGAGCTCAGGGCGGGTTCCTGTCGCACTGGTCGTAGAAGAAACATCAAGATCCAGACCTTTTGGATATCTAGAGCACTTCTGATGAGCTTTAAAATGGAAGATTGGAGGGGGGGGCAGCCCCTTTAGTCTCCAGCCTGGTCTTAAAGATCATCTTGTCTTCTCTTCCCTTTTCAAACTTCCTTCTGGACTTCATCTCATAAATCTTCTCCATCCAAACTTTCTAACTTTCCCCTTAGCTTTCTTCCAGATTTTCCTTTCACCATTAAACGCTTTTCCCACTCATTTTCTTCCTTTCTTCTCTCTATCCATCCAAATATCCCTTTTTGCATTCTTCCATACTTCTTTTCTTTCTTTCCCTTCCAACACCTTCTTCCTCTATACTCCTATTCTCCTTTTTCTCTCAGATTCCTCTCCTCATTTCTCCTAGGTTTTCTCCCTATCATACTTCCGAATCAAATCTTTCCCCTCTTCCCCCTGCAAACGACTCTCTTCATTTCTTCTTTTCCCAAACCTCTTTTTATTTTCCTTTCCCCAAACATTGTCCTTCCATGCTTCCTCGCTCGCTTCCTTCCGGAACTTTCTGATGTTTCCTCAACTCGAATGTTCTCTTTTTCTTTCAATGCCCCCTCCTTCCATCTGTCCAAATATTCTTTCTCCTGTTATCCTTTCCAACTGACATCCTCTTTTCCTTCCTTTCTTTTAAAGCTTCCCACTTCCTGTTCCAAAACGCCTTTACTCTTTTCCTTCTAAATTTCCTTCATTTCATGCGTTCTTCTAAACTTTTCATCTTCCTTTCGAACACGCTTCCTGTTACTCAATGTGTGTGTCTGTGTGCATCTTCACCAGTTGTGCGAGTCTGGTTCTGCTTGTGTGCACGTCTGCGTCAGTGTGTGTACTTCTCAACCTGGTTCTGTGGCAGTGTGTATGGGTCTGCGGCGGGGTGGGTGTACGTCTGGGCCTGTGTGCGTACCCCTGTCTGCCTGAGTGTGTGTGTGCGTACCCCTGTCTGCCTGAGCATGTGCGTACCCCTGTCTGCCCTGTCTGACGTACCCCCGTCTGCCTGTGTGTGTGGGTACCCCTGTCTGCCTCTGCGTGTGTTTGTGTGTCTGTTATTTTGCACGTGTGTAAATTCTGCTGTAACTTTAAGCATCACTTGCTGCAGGAGGAACCGAAGAAGGTTCTGTTTAACTACGACCTGTTCCTGAACCTGGAGGGGAATCCGCCTGTCAATCATCTGCGCTGTGAGAAACTTACCTTCAACAACCCGACCCGAGACTTCCGCAAGAAACTGGTCAGAGCTGGAGGAGTGAGTGACTGGAGGGGGGACAAAAATACATTTCTCAACATTTGTAAATTGTTTCATATGAACATTTTGTAGTTAAAATGTTTCATTTTGTTTTTCTTTTATTTTACTATATTTATTTTTTTCTGAACAACAATGTTCTTGAGGAACTCTGCTTTACCTCTGCTCTCCTTCCTTTCCCAGATCATTGTGCTGCCCGAGGGGACAGAGTTGGTGTCCAGGCCGAGTCCAGACTATCCCATGCTTCCCACAATCCCTCTGTCTGCTTTCTCTGACCCTAAGAAAAGCAAAAGCTCTCAGGGGCCCAAGGTCTGTAACACCACACATCAGCCACACAGTCCTGCTCTCTTTCACTTTTTTTTATTTTTTTATTCTAGTTTCATGCTTTTTTTTTTCTCTCTCTTTTTGAATTTCAATCAATCTCTTCTGATTGGTTGGAAGGTAATGGGATATAATTCAAATCGTTGAGTTATATTTTATAGTAAATCATTTTATAGTATAATACAGTCGGGGGAAGAAATGCAAAACATTTTTAACACCAATGTGAACGTACGCTCAACGTGCGAGGCGAATGCTAAACAAACTAGCGGTCCGTCACTTGATGCGTTCCCGAGGGAACTGAGATTTTATCTCTGTTCCGCAAGTAAAATCATTTGCATTTGGTACACGTGCTCACCAAACGTTTTGGTGCGAATACGTATACCGTCGCATCCCTAACGATTAGATTTCACGATGAAATAAAAGCAGTTCAATTGCAACCTTTTATCTCTCTCTCTCTCTCTCTCTCTCTCTCTCTCTCTCTCTCTCTCCCTCTCTCTCTCCAGGAGCTCACTAAAGAAAACAGTGGCATTTCAAAAGTCCTCAAACCTCACAAAGTGGGCAAGGAGCACCGTGAGCGTCCCCGCAAAGACTCTGAGAGCAAGAGCTCGTCGAAGGGCGACGCCGAGCGAGACGGTGGCGCCAGCAAAGGCAACCGCGAGCCTTCGTCGTTCTCCTCGACGTCGTCCTCGTCGAAGAAGCCTGAGATCAAAGTCAAAGAAGAGAGCAAAGCTCCGCCCAAAGCTGCTTTCAAAGAGCCCAAGCTGACGCTCAAGGAGCCCAAGATGGAAGGA
The DNA here is from genome assembly GCA_024362625.1 of Silurus asotus. Lineage (NCBI taxonomy): Eukaryota > Metazoa > Chordata > Actinopteri > Siluriformes > Siluridae > Silurus > Silurus asotus. Next base: position 5,956,102 of record MU574226.1, on the reverse strand, counting down.
ACGAGTCCTAAAGGTGGAGGTCCGGGTGGAGGAGGAGGAGGAGGGGGTGTAACAGCGGCAGCAGGAGGAGGGGGAGGCAGCGTGACGGAGATTAAATCGGGGAGCAAACGTCCGTCCAACGCCGACTCGCCCAAATCCAGCATTAAGAAACCCAAAAAGGGTGGAGGAGAAAGCCAGAAAAGTTCAGGAGGAGCGGTTTTTCCAGGCACCTCCCCTCGGGTCTCGTCCTCCTCCATTGCTCCGCCGTTGGGGTTCGGAGACAAGAAGAGCTCGAAGCAAAGAGGGTGCTGTATCAAAGGCAAGCCCGAGACCCCGGAGGTCAAAGAGCAGAAGAAGCCACCTGAGTCAGACGAGTCGAACTCTGACGACGAGCTCTCGTCCAAGTCTGAGGTCAGAGCGAGATCAGCGCTGCAGATGGTGAAGACTGAGCGTTAGACACGCACTCTGATTTATAATCCACATCCACATCCTACTACTGTTTACATTCAGAGAATGGCCTTCATTCTACATCTATACCGGAGTCTGTCATTAATCTCTCTCTCTCTCTCTCTCTCTCTCTCTCTCTCTCTCGTTCCTACAGCCGTCAGCTCCCTCCAGTCCGTCGAATTCCAGTTCCAGCTCGGAGTCGAGCTCTGACTCAGACTTTGAGCCGCAGCAGAAACAAGGCCAAGGTGAGAAACTCAGTGTAGCAGTCAGCAACTTACACACACACACACACACACTTATTTTTTCTCTTTCTCGCAGCCACACACAATTCTTTTTTTCTCTCTTCTCTCTCACACCCACATACGTGTGCTCACACTTACACTCTCTCTCTCTTTCTCTTTCTTCATCTCCATCACTCTTTCTCTCTGTCTTCGTCATTCAATTCAGTTTTCTATCGGCAGGACTGTTTGCATACAGTTTAGTATATACAAATATAAATTATGAATACTAAATAAATTGTACACAGTTCCTATTACACACACACACACACACTCTCTCTCTCTCACACACACACAATCACACACACACACACTCAGTCAACTTCATCCCTCAGCTCCCTTCATAAGACTTCAGCATGAGTATGATTTCATTATTGGTTTATTTAATGAAGTTGAATCAGTTGTTGCTTTATGGATGATGATGATTATGATGATGGTGGTGGTGGTGATGTTGTTGATGGTGGTGGTCACTCAGGGCCCCTGCGCTCCATGGTGGAGGACATGCAGTCCGAGGAGTCTGATGAAGACGACAGCAGCTCAGACGACGAGACGCCGGTGAAGAACAACCTCCCAAACCGTGACTCCAGGTCTCTCTTCAATTCCCTCCATTTATTTATTTATTTATTATTCTTTCTCTTCCTCTCTCTCTGTCCTTCTGTCATTTACACCAGTTTACTCCGCATGTTGCAATCTGTAGCGTTGGTTACAGAGATTTACGAGCTGAAAGCTCCAGAGCTCCCGTCATACGGTTTGAGCAGCTGACCCCTCTGACCTCTTTTCATCTTTAGGCTGAGTCTAGACAGCGAGAGCGACAGCAGCGACGGACCTCGCCGCCCCGGCCGTGAGCCGCCGCCCCCTGCACCCAAACACACCTCCGCCTCCAATAATAATAATAACAAGGTGAGTGAAAACCATGGCGGCCAATCAGAGAGCTCTGTTCGGGACACACTCTGGAAACTTCCCATCCATCCATCCATAAATATTCTACAACAATATCTCCTTGTTTGCTTTTCTACTTCATGTTCCTGGACCCCATTATCGCTCCTGTTCTCTTTTTTTGTTGTTGTTTTTTCATATCTTTTCTGCTTTATTGCCACAAGTGTTTAATGATTATCAACAAAGCCGGAATCAGAGCTCGACTGAAGAACTGGGATTCTGAAAAACGTGTAAACGACCTCCTTGCGCACACAATACTATTTATACCATAACAAATTTGTGTGTGTGTGTGTGTTCAGGTGACTGGGAGAAAAAGTCCCGAGCCGTGTCTGAGGCAGGAGAAGGTTTTGAAGAAGGGCTACGACAAGGTAGGAAGGGTAAATCGACATTTTTCATTCAGCACTTTACACTTTGCATCAAATGTTAAAACACAAAAGTTTCCTCTACATTTCAGCTGGTTTTTACACACTGTTTATCACAGACTCTTTTACATCACATGATGAGGCACATTTGCATATTATTCATACACTCTACTGTGATTGGTCGGTGGGTAAAATTAGCATACAGGACGAGATCAACACAAATGGTTTACTAAGGAATAAAGATCAGTGTCCACACACCTCAGAAAACATGTAGGATAAACTGAAGAGGAGAGTGTGGACTTGGAAATTTGAAGGATCTGGATAGGTTCTGCATGGAGGAGTGGACTCCGATCTCTGGCCTGGTGCCTCGGCAGTGAGGAAGCGTAAAGTATTGACTAAAAGGTCAAGTGTGGAACAAAAGTATTGGGTCACTTGACCTTTCCTGCTGTATGTGGTTTCTGGTATATGCGGCACTTATTTATTTTGGACGTCTTTTTTGCATTCACTTGAGCTTGAAAACCCAAACCTGTTCCAGCATGGTGATGCCCCTGCGCACAAAATGGGCTCTTTTGAAGATCCGGTTTACATGCTTTGGAGAGAAAGTGGATCTTGAGTGGCCTGCTATAGAGCTCTGAACTCATCCCTACTCAACATGATCAATCCGAACACTGATTGTACCACCAGGCCTCCTCACCTCACCTACATCAGTACCTGACTTTCATTAACACCCTTGTGGATGATCAACACACATATCCATAAGCACACTCCAAAATCTAGTGGAACATCTCAGAAGATTGGAGGGAATTGGAAGAGTAAACTGGGACTTAATGTGGGATACGAGGATCAAAAATCACATACCGAACTCATGACCAGGTGACCCAATACTTTTGCCAATATAGTGTGTGTATTAAATTGTCTCGTAGTTTTTGAAACTTGAAGATGTTCTTCACTAGTTGGAGATTTCTTTCTTGTGAGCTGCAGTCCAGATGGAATTGCATGGAATGGTAACATTGTTGGTTTAGGATTCCTTTCACGTTCCAGAATAGGTCTCCAAGCTTCCCTGCTCCAAAACCACCACAAAACATCTATATAACATATATAGATTTTAGAAAACATTTTTTTTTTTTTCATTTTAGTCATCTTTAAATTCTTAATGTGGCATTTATTAATACAGTTTAAAAATCTTTCTCTCTCTCTCTCTCTCTCTCTCTCTCTCAGGCTTATACAGAGGAGTTAGTGGACCTTCATCGCAGACTAATGGCACTGAGAGAGCGAAATGTCCTTCAACAGGTGTGTGTGTGTGTTCAAGCATTAGTTACACCTTCATGTAACCTTCAACAGATAAAACATTGCTGTGGGGGGTGTGTGTGTGTGTGTGTGTGTGTGTGTGTGTGTGTTCATAAAGTAAATTATATAGACAAAAGTATTGTGGGACACCTGACAGTTTCAGCCATTATGTTGTTCTTCTGCAAACCTTAAAGTTTGAGGCTTTTTTTTCTCGAATGGATTTTTTCACACCATCTGCACCCCAGGCCTCCTCACCTACATCAGTACCTGATTGGCTGAATGAGAACAAACACCACAAAATCTAGTAAAACATCCTCTCAGAAGAGTGGAGGTTATTATAGGAGTAAATGGGGACTAAATGTGGAATGAATAACACTTTTTTTTTTCCAATATAGTATTTGATTAGACGACCTGTTTATATATTATAGCGGCTCAGAGGGATCCCAATAAAAAGTAAAGTTTAAAACTTGTGGACTGATCAGATCTATTTTTTTGTTGCCGTTGTTGCAGATCGTGAACCTGATCGAGGAAACGGGCCACTTTAACGTCACCAACACCACGTTCGACTTCGATTTGTTCTCGCTGGACGAGTCGACGGTGCGCAAACTGCAGAGCTACCTCGAGGCCACGGCCACGTGACAGGAGGCGGGGCGGGTCCGAGGGGGGAGGGGCGGAGCTTGCCATCATTCTCCACACCGGGCTTGAGGGTGGGCTCGCATCCGGAAGAGAGAAAATAGCGGCGGCGCGAACGGAGTCCACATCGACGTGCCGTGAAGACGACGAGGCCTCGAAAGCGAGAGGGAGGAGAGAAGGAGAGAGGGAACGACGCGATGAACTCGCACCGCCACTTCCCGTCGAGGCGCCGACGACCCGAGAGCTGCGCGACGAACAGCGCGGCCGTCCTCTCGCTTTTCGGTTTGCTCATGACGCAAACTACTGCCTGGTCCAGTGTGTGTGTGCGTGTGTGTGTGTGTTCTGTCCTTTTCATGCTTCCTTTTCTTCCTCCAGCACTCGAGCGTTCGTCCTGAAAGTAGCTCTCACATCCCGCTCTTTTTTAATATTTTTTTATTTTTGTACAGAAGTATTTTTGATGGAGGGAGACGCGAAACGAGACGTGAGAGATGAGCGAATGTACGTTTTTGTCGCCTAGGGCTAGCGCTTAGTGCCTTTTACCACCAACCAGCCGACTGCCCGCCTCCAGGAGCGGTAGCTGTCGAATGCGTCGCGTGGTCGTCCAAACACACACACACACACACACACACACACACACACATCCTTATTTCTCCATGCCTGATGCCTGCAAAACTAGTGTTTCCCTCTGACCGCGTCCTCTTCAACCCTGTGAGACGGGAGACGTCTCCCGGGGTTTCGCCAGTGAGTATTAACGACTGTGTTTGCCAAGTAGGCCTTTTAGAGACTCCTTGGATATTGTACATGGACATGTGCAATGTGTGGAAGTATTCGGGGATCTTTTTATTTTTATATATTTAATTTCTTTTAGTGTTTTTTTTTTTTCCTTTTTTTTTTTTTCTTGTCTCGCATCTTAAGGGGAAAAAGTGAAGCGCAGACATCCAGAGAGGCCAGGACGTCCCATCCCTCGATCATGGAAGCAAGATTTTGTTCGACACTCGTAAATCTTGAATGGTATTAAATGTGTAAACTGTAATGCGCAACGCTGGCAGGTGAATCGGAAACAATCCGAACGCAGGAGGTAACGTTATTATCGGCTAGTAGACGACTGGAGGGTTGTTGCTATGGTTATGTTTCGGAGGGCGGTCCTTCTCCGATCACTTTTTTTAGGGGGGGTGTTAAGTTTTTATAAATACTGTAATCTCGGTTTAGCGATTCTTGTCGTCATGGTTACCTTCCGTCACGATTGCACACTTTCTTTCGTTCAAGTCGTTGAACTCGTCGGAATTCGTCTATAGTAAATAAATTTGGGCCGAGGCTGTGTTTCAAATCGCACACCATTACATAATGCAATCTTTATATGGCAAAAGTAGACACACACACACAAACTTTATTGCCAAAAGTTTGCGGACACCTGGCGTTTTTGCGTGTTTTGACCATCGCATTTTACCTTTAGTTCCAAATTGCTCTTATAAGTCCACTAGATGTTCCACTGGATTTTGGAGTGTGCTAGTGGACATTTTATGTTCTTCAGTCATAAGGGGGTTAGTAAAGTCGGGTACTGATGTAGGTGAGGAGGCTTGTGGTGCAGTCAGCATTCACATTCATCCCAGAGGTGTTCAATAGGATTGGAGCTCTATAGCAGAAGATCCTCCACTCCAAACCATATCTTCCTGGAGCTCACTTTGTTCACAGTTTGGGTTTCCAAGTACAAGTAAATGCAGAATTGTATTATACCTCATCCTGTACGCAAGTGTGTGTGTTTGTGGGAACAGTTTGGAGAAGAACCACATATAGTAGGAAAGGTCAGGTGTCCCCATACTTTTGTCCATATTGTGTACATGCATACATACACACTACTTTCTCAGGCCACGACCCCCAAGAGAATAAACTGCAAGAAACACAATCCATTTGTCACCTGCTACCATGAAACCCCCCCCCCCCCCCCCCCCCCCCCCCCCCCAATTCTGTGCTGCATTACAGGATTGTACGTCACCCATGCGTTTTTTTTTTCTTCACTGTACACTCGAAGGGAATGTGCAATTTGAGATGCAGCTTCATGCCGATAAAAGGCAAGAAGCGCTTATCTTATGCAGAAGCAGACATGATCTGAGGATCACGAGACACTCCGCCTCTCTGGACTTCTGCAATGAAGTACTAACTCTCATCCCCATCATTAAGAGCATCGAGAAAATCCTGAGTCGTCGTTTTATTTATTCTTTTTCAATTTTTTTTATTGGTCCTCCTCACTGTGGCTCTCGCGTTTGTCTTCTTTATTCTACACCGCCGGCGTTCAGCTTTTTCTGAAGAGGCTCGACAGGCCCTGCGCCCTTCTTCTAAACCCTGTGTGTGTGTGTGTGTGTGTGTGTGTGGGGGTCATTCAGTCCTCTATTGTGCATGAACTTTTGACTCCCCCAAGTCCGGGTTCATGAACTCTTCACTTTTGACCGGACGCTTTTGAACCATAAAAAGGGGCTGGGTCATGAGAGGGGGTCAGGAGTGGGCGGAGCTCTGGAGTTTGACTGACGTCTCTGTGAGAAGTGGCCCACACCCTCACACCTCCACCCTCGAGACTTAGACCGGAGGCCAGTCAGTGTGTTTTATGTTAAAATATTCGGTTATATATATAAATATATATAATTTTTTTTTTATTGTTTTTTTTATTTGTATACCTCTGCACTTTTTTGGCTGTGGTGACTCGAGTACTTAACGATCCGAACTGTGTTTTTAAAGAAAAATTTATACAATATTTACATGCAATATGCTTTTAATTGTTTGTTTGTTTCCTCTTTGTTTTTCTACGACCATTATTTCACGTCGGCATGTTCATGACTGCAGGTTAGGCCCCGAGACTGTTATTTTAATTATTTTTATTATTATTATTATTATTTTCCGGTTGGAATTTCTTCCTGCGGCGCCTCGGAGTCCACGCCGAGCCTCGAAGAGCAAAACTTTTTCCTCGGAGTGACGAGGCGAACGCCGCCGTCGCACTGTGCACGGACCTGTGTGAAGTACGCTGAAGGAGCATTAAACACTAATTCCTCTCTTCTTCTTTTTTTTTTCTTTACATTTGTACACGGACTTCACCTCATCAAGGGATCCGAACTCACGCCCATCTGACGTCTTCACATTTCAGTCTTCACGTACATACACGCGTATACCGTAAACGTTCCGGACCTCTGTCTCTCATCGATCATTGTAAACACTTCCTTTTCTTCAACTCTCAGTGCATCATTGGATTTCACTCAGTGTTTTTTTTTTTTGTCCTCGTGCCAGTGAGTTTCTCGTACGTTGATTGGGGATTAAAACACGTCCAGACGATTTTATTTTTTTTCCGGCCGCATGGAACAAAGTCGCAGCTTTGTGGGGAATACAGTGCCACCGTGTGGTCATTTAACGCAAGCGAGGACGCGAGAGGACGGACTGTGTTTATCTTTGTAATGTTTTTATCGCATAAAAAAAAGAAAAAAGTCACATGATTTAATAAACTCATCGAGTCGTATATACTGGTTCAGTGTTTCCGCTCGTCCTGTTCTCACGCTCCCTCGTGTACGTGCTGGATTTCAAGGTACAATAAATACGTTTTATGAGTGCAAGGTGTTTTACTGACTTGCTTCGATTGGAAGTAGTGAGACAGAAATGTTTCCAATAAAAAATGTCAACATTGCGATTAATGATGCACTGGGCAGCCAAAGGTTTGTGGACACCTGAGCGAAAGATTGTGCTTTTTGAACATTTATTTCCATGGTTACTGTTCTAATGACCTCCACTCTTCTGGGAAGATGTTCCACTAGATTTTGGAGATTTGTCTGAGATTCATTCCGCCACAGTGGTGTTAATCTCAGGCGATAATGTAGGTGATGTGAGGAGGTCTTGGAAAGGTGTTAAGTAGCGTTTGGAGCTCTGTAGCAGGAAATCTTCCACTCCAACCCATGTGAAGCTTATCTTCATGGAGCTGGTTTGGGTCTTCTAACTTTAGTAAAGGGAATATTAAGTGGTACCAAATGCATCCAAAGAGACCCTACATAATTTTGCTGTAACAGTTTGGAGAGCAGCAGCATGTGGCTGGAAAATGTGGGTGTACCAATACTTTTGGGCTCCGAGCGTATCTTGCAATTGTGGTGGACATCATTGGTCATGTGGCCCCACAAAGAAAAGTCAAGTTTGCTCTGGATACCTGATGAAAGCTCTACACAGGAAACCAGAAGCAACTGTCACACTCGTGTTTTTAGAGCTTTTTCTCAGAAAGCATTTTCTTTTCTTTTTTTTTTTATTGCAAAATTCTTTAAACTTCCTTGTTTCGGATTGAAATGTTTCCTGTATTGAGCACATGATGATATCAAATCCTACTCATTAATACATTTATTAGGACGCCTTGTTTCAATAAGACGGCGTATTTGATCATTTTGATATAAAATTATGATTTTTATGATTTTTTTTATTTATTTTTGATAAAAATCAGCTTGTTCACTTTTTTTTTTTTTTTTAGCCATGGCCACTTTTTTTTGTTTTTTTTTTATTAGGGGATATGTTTTCTTAAAATTTATACTTTAAACTAGGATTGATTGGAAATTTCATTAAATTTTTTTATGTTTGGAGCAAAAACATTTTCTTTTTTTTTTTCCCCTAGGTTCTTTTTTTTCTTTTTCATATCCTGTTGTAATTTTTTAAATCCCCTTAAAACTCTGTGTCTGTTTTCTCAAAGAAATAATTGGTTTAAAGCAGGATAAAGCCTTTACTGAACATGACCAAGCGTCACATGAAGCACCCAGAACACCCGTGTTAATGAATGTGGGGTTTCTCCAAAAGCTTTGTAGCCGAACGTCTGATCAGCTGCAGGATCTCGGTGCCAGTGGATTCTAAAGACAATTACATCTAAAAGCAACACTGGTGATTCATCACTTGCTCACATGAACAGCTGAGATGGTGATACTGTTTTAAACCATTTTGATGAATATAAGATTATATATTTATTTTGAGTATCTTTCAGCTTCTCCCATTAGGGGGCGCCACAGCAAAACATCCATCGTCATACCCCCTGTCCTCTAAATCTGCCTCTTTTACCCCAACTACCTGCATGTCTTCCCTCACCACATCCATAAACCTCCTTTTTGGTCTTCCTCTTTTTTTTCTTCCTGGTGGCTTCATCCTCAGCATTCTCCTACTGATAAAACTCTTATCCCTCCTCTGCACATGCGCTGTCCCTCTAATAAACTCATTTCTAATCCTGTCCATTTTCGTCACTCCCAACAAAAACCTCAACATCTTCAGCTCTGCTACCTCCAGCTCCACCTCCTGTCTTTTACTTAATGCCACTGTCTCTAATCCACACAACATCTCAGGTCTCACCACAGTCCTATAAACTTCCCTTTCACTCTCACAGATACTCTTCTATCACAAATCACTCCTGCTATCACTCTTCTCCACCCACTCCTCCCTGCCTGCACTCTTTTCTTTACTTCTCTAACACACTATCCATTACTATGCACTGTTGACCCCCAGGTACCTGAACGCCTCCACCTTCTCCACCTCTTCTCCCTGCAACCACACCACTCCACTGCCCTCTCTCTCATTCACACACATGTACTATGTCTTACTCCTACTGACTTTCATTCCCCTTCTTTCCAGCACATATCTTCACCTCTCCAGGCTCTTCTCAACCTGCTCCCTACTCTCAACATTAATTACGAAATCATCCTCAAACATCATAGTCCACGGAAACCCCTGTCTGACTTCGTCTGTCTACCTGTCCATCACCACTGCAAACAGGAAAGGGCTCAGGGCCGATCCTTGATGCAGTCCAACCTTCACCCTGAACCAGTCTGTCGTTCCTACTGCACACGTCACTGCCGTCACACTGTCCTCATACATGTCCTGCACCACCCTCACAAACTTCTGACACGCCTCACTTCCTCATACAATACCAAAACTCCTCTCTCCACCCTGTCATACGCGTTCTCTAAATCCACAAACACACAATGCAACTCCTTCTGTTCTTCTCTGTACTTCTCCATCAACATACTCAAAGCAAATAATGCATCTGTGGTGCTCTTCCTCGGCATTAAACACTACTGCTGCTCACAGATGGTCACCTCTTCTCTCACCCCGACTTCCACTACTCTTTCCCATAACTTCATGGTGTGACTGAACTTAATTCCCCTGTAGTTACTGCAGGTCTGCACATCTCCCTTATTCTTAAAGATCAGCACCAGCACACTCCTTCTCCATTCCTCAGGCATCTTCTCACCCTCCAATATAGTGTTATACATCCTGGTTAAAAACTCCACTGCATCTCTCCTAAACATCTCCACACTTCTACCGGTATGTCATCTGGTCCAACCAACTTTCCACTCTTCATCCTCTTAATTGCTGCTCTCACTTCCTCCTTAATAATCCTATCCACTTCCTACTTCACCATCTCCACACCATCCAACCTTCTCTCTCTCTCTCATTTTCCTCATTCATCATCTGCTCAAAATACTCCCTCCATCTTCTCAACACACTCTCCTCACTAGTCAACACATTTCCATCTCCATCCTTTATTGCTCTAAGTATCTCAGTAATTACAAATAAACTAATGCTTAAAGATCATGACTGAATATATTGTCATGTAAAACGTAAAACCACATGATGGAGATGTGTAGCAACTGTTCCAACAGCCACTTTTTTATCTGATCTGAAGGCCTTTCTGCCCTTTTCACCCAGTTAAAGGAATGTTCAGAGCACTTTTTTTTTACTGCTGGAAAACCTGGAACCTGCGATGTCCAGCCTCAAACTGGATGTTCTGCACTCGATCATACTGTGTGTCTTCACTGTAAATGAGTTACACTGTAGCTTCAGACCCTTCAGCATACACACGTTCCCACTGTTGGAGGCATGTGGGATTCTTTCTCTTCTTTATGTAGATCGAATGCAGCAAATGGAAAAATCACACTTCTGAGGTAAGACATTAGAATTATTTTTTGAGTCTATATATACTACAACTCAGACAGATTATGGGATGATGGATGGATAGACAGACAAATAATGGGTGGATGGATTGACAAATGGATTGATGCTTGGGTGGGTGGATGGATAGATAGATGATTCAATGGATGATTGATTAATGGACAGAAAGATGAAATTGGTGGATGATTAGATGGAAAATTCACCTAATGGATGAACTTTTGATTTGATTGATGGATGATAGATGATGAGATGGATGGATTGACAGATGGATGAATGTATAGGCGGGTGGATAGATAGCTGATTTGATGGATAATAGACAGTTCACTTGCTGAACTCGGCACAAGTGGGGTGTGTCCTTCAGGAATTAGAAGGTAAATTAATGCAGGGTTTTTTTTCTTTTCTTGGGATTTATGAACCAATTAAAAATCATAAAAACACAAGAACGGCTAATAATGAGTAGCGTAACAGCTGTCTGTTTCTTGCAGCACAGCTGGCTATAAAATTTTAAAAAAGGGTTTTTTTTGTGTACAAATTAAATAGGAGGGGTTTTTTTATTATTCACCTGTTGTCAGAATAATTATTAGATTACAGCATCAGTGATCGTAACTCAGGTTCAAATCTCATCCTGTACCTTGAAAGTTTCTTCCCAAAACCGCAGAAAAATCATAAAACACAACATAAAGACACTTCAGTATGTGGGGAATTTAATTTTGTGTAAATTAGAACCTCACACTTCTGTATATCACATGCCCAATAATCAAATGCACACTCTTCATATGAACCGATGTGAGAGAAGCTGTTCGGTTTCACACACACACACACACACACACACACACACACACAGGACAAAACAAGCATGACGATATTTACAAAATTTAACAAGTTCATGGCAAATCTGTTAATCTGCAATAATATAACAATAATAATTATAATTATTACACAACACAAAACCGACCCTGCAGGTGAACATTTCATCATTTAACAATGGCTGAAAGAAAGTAAAAAAAAAAACAAACAAAAAAAACCACGTAACAAAACATTCATGGCTTAAACGGTGCGATGGCCTGATTTTTATATCTGCTGCAGGAAATCGACTCCATGAAACCAGAGCAGAGAATAAGAGAGAGAGAGAGAGAGAGAGAGAGAGGAGGATGAAGAAAGAGCGTAAATACAGAAAGAAAGAGAGAGAGGAGGAGAGAGAGTTTGAAAGAGAGTGGAAGATGAAAGGGAGAGAGGGATAAAGGGGGAGAGAGAGAGAGAGAAGAGGAGATGAAGAAAGGGATGATGAAAGATGGAGAGAGAGAGAGAGGATGAAAGATCGAATGATGGAGAGGGGGATGGAGGGAGGGCTAGAGGGAGAGAGAGAGCAAGAGACAATAAATAGTGCAAAAATATCATCTGACCTGAAAACCCCTGCTCTTTTTACTGGCTTGAATTCAGAGCATCAGAGAAGCAGACTGATTTTCATTCTCCACACACACACACACACACACACACACACACACACACACACACACACACACACATCACCAATGAACCTCATCAGCTTCTTCTTAAAAGAAGAATCCATCATAAAGATTTAAACAAAGATGATTCATTTCAGCTTGTTCGCTTGATCGAGGTGAAGTTTCCCGAACGTTTTTTTGCACAGAACCTTTAAGAACACATGCCTTTAATTCGCTGGAGAGGAACATTTTTTCAATTTATGTCTCCCGGAAATTCATGTTTCAGTAGCTGCGTTTCTTAAAGGATGCAAATGAGTTCCTCAAGGGTTCTTTGGCTAGGTGATGGTCCTGTCCTTCTGACAGGTTTCTACTTGGGACAGTTTTGAAGTGTTCCCAAGGTTCTCCTTTCAGAAAGAGAAGTTTTCAAGTAGAACCCATACAATTCCTATAGAACCCTACACTGAAGGTTCCTCAGGAGTTCTTTGGGTTCTTTATATAGTCAAAGATTCCAGCTTTGTGACTGGTTTCTACAAGGAACCTTTCTGAAGCTTATCATGAAATATTCTAAAGATTTTCTGAGTAAAATTTTTACAACTTGTGTAGAACATTACACCAACGGTTCCTCAAGGGTTCTTTGTATTGGTGATACAAGAAACTTCACAAAGAGGCATTTTCCATTTTCTGGATCCCATAAAATGTCTCTAGATCCCTACACCAAAAGATTTTTTCATTCATAAACCTTCCTACAGGTACCTTTCAGACGTCCACGCAACCTCTGTAGAATTCTACATTATGCTCCTCGAGGGTTCTTTGGATTGGACACCTTTGGGAAAGACTTTGGTGTAGGGTTGTGGAGAAACGCCACAGGTTTCGAGTATTTGATTGAAGAAGGGAATGTTCGACCCTCAGCATCTCACGTGTGATAATTCTTTTCCCTTTATTTCTAAACATCTAGAATGTTCTCAGAGAATGATGGTGACTCCATCGATCCACAGAGAGCCAGAGACAAACCCGATGCAGAATACAGACGGTTTGATTTTTTCCACACTCCAGCTACAAAACACACTCGTTTTTTTTTTTCCTTCTAGTTTCAGACTTTGGTGAAAACAGAAACGATAAATAAGTGAATAAATAAATCCATCGTGCGAAGGCGTGCGGCTCGATGAATCAGCACTACATCTACAACAACGTCTCTCTGACGGACTTCATCACACCTCGGAAATAAATAAATAACTGACGCTACGCTCGAGGAGGATTTCACGAAGCGGCTCGGCTCGGGGTTCTTTAGCTTGCAAATGTAAACAAACAATAAGAAAAGCTGAATAGAAAAATTAAAAATACAAATACAAACAGAAGAGAATCAGCAGGAGAACATCACGTGGGGAAAGTTACGCTTCATCTCTCTCTCACACACACACACACACACACACACAGAGTCATTTACATGAACAGCAACACATACAGACAGAAGGGTGTGTGTGTGTGTGTGTGTGTGTGTGTGTGTGTGTGTGTGTGTGTGTGTGTGGTCGCCCTTTGGTACGGATCTTATTTAGTAGGCAGAGGGGTCTCTGGGTTGCTCGGAGTCACGGCCTCTTTGTAGAAGTTCTCGATTTGGTCTTTGTACATTTTCTGCACCACCGGCCTCTTCAACTTCATTGTGGGGCCTGAGAGTGAGACAGAGAGCGAGAGAGTAAGGGTGAGACAGAGAGAGAGTGAGACAGAGAGACAACGAGTGAGACAAAGAGAAATAGTGAGACATAGAAAGTGAGTAAACAGAGATAGAAAGAGTGAGACAGAAAGTGAGTGAGACAGAGAATGTGAGTGAGAGACAGATAATGAGACACAAAAAGAAAGACAAAAGGAGTGAGACAGAAAGAGAATGAGACAGTGTGAGAAACAGAGAAAAATAATGTGTGTGAGAGAGAGAGAGAGAGAGAGAATGCAACAGAGAGTAAGGTGGTGTACAAGAGGAAAGAGAAAGTAAAACATGGAGTGAGTGAGTCAGGGATTAAAATAGAAAGAGAGGGAGAGGGAGGCAGAAAGAAACATTTAGCCTCATTATACACTTGCATTCCTCCGCATTTCTATTTCCAACAACAAAAACATCCTGACACTTTTATGCCCGTTTAAATAGAACTTCTAATTATCGATGCAAAGCTGCCACCCAGTGGCCTTCTGTGGTACTGCACATACGGGTGTTCATGTGTTTTGAAACAATTCCTTTAAATTACAGAAAAACAGACAGGAAAATTATAAAATATAACGATAATAATAAATAAATAAATAAATAAGTGTGTAAATGTGAGTGTGATAAACTGATGTCCCCTTCACTCTGAATTCTCACCTCACGTTTTTCAAGCATGCAAATTGAAGGTATCAGTGTCAGGAGGAAAGTTCTGCCATTTTCTAATCGGGTATTTATCACAAAAGTGTGTGTGTGTGTGTGCGTGTGTGTGTATGTATGTGAGAAAGCGCCATTGATCTAACTGCTACTGAAATCAGGTCTGGTCAGGCGAGTCTCTTATTGCTCCTGTTTCACACTAACCGAGCTCTCCTCCGGGGATGGAGAAGTCCTGCTGGAGCACGGTGAACTTCTGGATGCGCTGAGCGTTGGACGTGGCGCTCTCGTTCACTCGGTTAATGCCGTCCTGGATGGCGGAGTGGACGATGCGGTCGCGTCCCCCGCAGATCTCAGACACCCGCGTGGACGAGCTGCCCAACTTCCTGCACCATTCCACAGCCTCGGGGGTGAGTTCGTCCTCCGGGACACCTGTCTCACTGTTTAACTGGCACTGAGAGAGAGAGAGAGAGAGAGAGAGAGAGAGAGAGAGAAAATATACATGATTGTATTAATGGCAAATCAGTCATATAATAAGAAATGGGACATATTTTATGAGAGAGATGTCAAAACTTTAATTAATCCCACTGTATTGATGTATGTGTGTGTGTGTGTGTGTGTGTGTGTGAGAAGTCAAATATAAAGAAAATCTTGTATTCCATAGACAGTTTCACATTGAGAATATTCTTACTGGTAGGGTAAGTGTGTGTGTGTGTGTGTGTGTGTGTGTGTGTGTGTGTGTGTGTGTGTTTATACACCGTCCAGGCATAATGTTAGTCGCATCGATCAGGCATAACATTATGACCACCTGCCTAATATTATGTTGGTCCCCCTTTTGCTGCCAAAACACATCTGATCCATGGATCATTAACAGCGTGAACTTCTTCAGCAGTTTGAGCTACAGGAGCTCGTCTGTTGGATTGGACCACACGGACCAGCCTTTGCTCCTCACGTGTATTAATGAGGTACACCACTGTTCCTTCCTTGGAGCACTTTTGATAGATACTGACCACTGCAGACCAGGAACATTTTACAAGAGCTGCAGTTTTGGAGATGCCGTGACCCAGACGTCTAGACGTCACAATTTGTCAAAATTGCCATCCATTTTTGATTAGAGTATTAAACACGAAAATATCAACCGAGGGTATATTTATAACAGATAAAATGTGCAATTAAGTTGATTAATATTTGAATCAACTGACAGCCCTAAAATAAATAGCACATTAATATTATTTTATAGATATTTTGTCTCTCTATCAGCATCTCTTGTTCTTTTCTTTCCTTCTCCGCTAAAGAAACTTCCAATGGATGTTTGATTCACACTCGTTATTAATTAGCTGAACTCGTGGAAATGATGCTTTTAAAATCATGATGTATGTATATTTAGATAGTGTTTAATACATAATTATACAGTGTCGTATACAGACATTTTCCCCAGAACCCTCCTGCAAATCAGTCACAAGTCTTCAATACTGCTGTCACGTCTATTTTTATAAACACCAGACGATTTACTGCTCTTTCATCTGTCATTTGTTATTTTTATTCCAAATATTCTACACATTTTTTGGTTTGAGTAAATCAGTAAGCAGGCCACAAACATAGATTATTACAAAAACAGAGTTATTGGGTTGTGTGAGGAAAGTGCAGTCGCTCCACCAGCAGGGGGAGACAAATCATAAATGTGAGCATGACCCAGTCAATATCAAGATAACGCTCAGTATAGCAGCTTCTTTTATATTAGTTGCAGGGAATTTTTAACTGCTACCTAATGACTATAATGACCCTCCATAAACATTGGATTGTTGCCCGGAATTATGGTTCTGTAAAGCACTGAAAAGCACAAAAGCAGATAAGCAGGATTTCCTGCTGTGTCAAGCTTTCTGTCGGAATGAAAACCATCCAAAAATGTTCATATCAGCAAGAAATGTAAGAAAGAAAAACACCAAACATCCCGAGGAGGAATAGAAGGTCTCGTCCCACTGAAATGTGATCCGACTGCCGTTCTATGACTTGAGGAAAATGTTTTTCTCACGATTATACAGAACGAAAATGACGCAATTGAATAGCTAATTAAATAGCTGACTTATAGCTTCCTTCTGCACCGTTACTATAGCAACATCTATTATTATCTATACCACTGTGATATGCAACTTCTCTTCTGATCACATTAATCACAAGTGATATGTTAATACCGCTGCTGAATTCTTGAATCTGACTGGTTATGAGGTTTTGATAGATTTTTTACAACAGCAGCCGGTTTATATTAACGCGTTCGCTCCAATCCGTTGGAGTTTGCGCCGCAATGATTATTTCCCTGTAGCAGCAAAACACTAGGTGATGTACATACCTTGAGGGTGAGCAGCATAGAGAGGAATTTGCGCTTGTCTCCAATTAGCATGGCGTTGCTAATGATGGGCACAGCCTCCTTCACCGCGTCCTCGGTGGGCACCGGGGGAATGTTCTCTCCTCCGGCAGTGATGATCAGTTCTGTGTACACACATTTTATTTATTTTTTTTAGAAACCATGCACACAGCAATATATATATATATATATATATATATAATAATAATCAATAATAATAATGTCCACTAATCCATTACATTTACTAGGGTATTAGATATTTTTCCGAAAAAATCCTTGCCTGGTGTTGAGTGGTTTTTTTTTTTTTTACCTTTGATGCGTCCTGTAATGTACAGGAAGTTGTCCTTGTCATGTTTGCCCAGGTCTCCAGAATGCAGCCAGCCGTCAGCATCCAGCGCCTCCTCGGTCTTGTCAGGCATGTTCAGGTAGCCCATGAAAACGTGACGGCCCCAGAAACAGATCTCGCCGTTTTCTTCCGAGTCGGGGTTAAAGATCTTCGTCTGGCAACCTGCGATCACTTTTCCACAGCTGGTGAGAGGGAAAAAAAAATAAAATAAAATCACGTTAACAGTAGATAACTGCCTCATCACACCACTCGACGTACTTGTTTCTATAGTAACTGCTCATTTTCAAGGACTTGTTGACCTTGTACAGTGGACAAGGTATGGTTTCTCTAATTTATTGTAATGCTTCATGTTTATGGAGGAGTCTCCACAGAGGAGTCCTCAGACAATGCCAGAGACATATTTATAAATTTTTATTTTCACCATAGGTTTTACTTACATTATACAATATAGGTTGGCTTTCAAATAAAAATTTCCTTTAGTTATTAATAGAGGTCGAAGCTCTGATATATGCTTGCGGCAAAATGCGTACCGATGTCATTACGAGAGCGACCTCTAGAGGTGAAACACTGAAGCGATTTAGTGTTTAATTTAATAGTTGTTTAATTGTATTTATTTATAAATATATTCATATTTATTTCCTTTTAATAAATTTGCATGATTTAGTACTTTTTAAAAAATTTTGTAATAAAGTTCAGAATTATTTGACATCGATTGAGGAATCGGTTATCGGCAAGTACGACCCAAACTAGCTATCGGTAAAATTTTTCGACCTCTAGTTATTAATTTTGGTTTCACCCCCCAACCACATGCATGAGTAAGTAAATGTTTTGATTTTAATAGCAATGAATAGTGATTTTATTTGTCTGTATGGTGCAGAATATATAATAATAATATAATCTAGAATTTGGAGAAAAAAAATACAACCATTTAATATCCTGATAAAATCTCCACATTAATACTGGTAGTCCTGTACCTATATATTATTTATACATATATTTACTATATATACCTTGTGAGTCTGAGGGCCTCGGGCATCGACATGCTGTGGGGTCCGCTGCTCTCGCTCATGCCGTACAGCTCAAGCAGAGGGATGTCCAGGCTGAAGAAGAACTCCAGCGTTTCCTTGGTAATTGGTGCAGCACCGGTATAGCAGCGGAGGCAGCGGTCCAAACCCAGTGCCTTCCTCACTTTCCTGAACACTAAGCGTTTGGCCAGGCGATAGTTCAGCGGTGTGCGGGTCATCGCGCCGTTCCTGAAACGGAGGAAGAAACGTTGTTTTTTTTTACGCTGAAATTAAAAAGAAATATCAATAACATACACGTGTCCAGCTGCTGTAGCGCAAGTGAAAACTGGAATTTATTTCATGGACCCTACACTTAACTATGATGATGATGACGTGTGTGTGTGTGTGTGTGTGTGTGTGTGTACATACTGCTCCATCTTGCTCAGGTTGGTCTGCAAACCCACATCTTTGGCCCAGGATGCCACTTTACGCCGCACTGTGGACGATTTGGCTCCGACTGCCTTCATCTTCTCCTGCATCTTCTCCCAGACCCGGGGGACTCCCAGGAACGCCGTGGGTCGCACCTCACGCAGGGTGTTCACCAACGAACCCTGAGAAGATTTCAGGATTACATTATGCTAAAAACACATTAAGGATCATCACAGATTCACTAAAACTGAAGAGGAAAACATTAAAATTTCAGGTGTTATGCAGCTGCGCTGTGCTGAGATGTGCTTTTTTTTCCCCCAAGGGTAAAATTTATTGTGAGCTTAAAGCATCTACATGATTTTTTTTATGTATTGCATAAACACACACACACACACACACACACACACACACACACCCCTACCTTAAGTGCATCAGGCTGGGCAAAGTAAGTGGCTCCTCCAACCCTCATAGTGATCCAGATGTCGACCATCTGGGCAGCGATGTGGCTGAGGGGCAGGTAGCTCACCACCACCTCCTGGGAAGTTTCTGACAGGCGGATGGTAAACGCCGTCGAAAACGCCGTCCACGTCAACTACGACCGAGAGCAAAAGTTTTAGCACCCTGCTACTGCACTATTGGTTTATATGCAGCTTGATACAGTAGAGTGCTGATTTTAACAGTGTGTATGTGAGAGAGAGAGAAAGAGAGAGAGAGGTGGCTCAGCTCACGTTATCATGGCTCAGCATGACCCCCTTCGGCTGCCCGGTGGTTCCTGATGTGTAGATCAGGGTGCAGCACTGATTTGGTTTCTGGGACGCGATGATGTCATCGAGCGGAGCGTCCGGCTCGTTGCGACCCAGTTCCATAAACTCCTCCCACTTTACCACATGGCAAATAGGAAAAGGGCATCCGTTAGAATACACGTGTACACATCCACACGTGTGTGTATATTAGAGACGTGCATTTCCATAACTGAGGCCGCATAGCCAACAATACAATAAAGATCCATTTGCAGCAGATACCCATGCGGTGCGATACGATTTCCTAGTTTGAGGTCAATTCAATGTGGAACAGATGGTTCACAGTCATTATTTTAGACTTTAAGTGCCTTCTTACTTCTAACGCATGGCCCTTTCATGGATATTTGTAGTGCAAGAAAAGATAAATGATCAAATAAAACCTGTTGTTCTTTTCCTGTTTTGTCTCCCCAAAGACGCAGCTCTACCTCTGCCATGTTAATCTGTATTATAGGCTAATAGGCATGAATAATTCGTACCGTGTAAAGATTGGGTTTCTTCTCTTTCAGGGCATCTTTGTACTGGATGATGGCCTTCAGGTGAGGAAGCTTGTCTTGGATCTGAAACAAGAATCACACACACATAAGTAGCGATACACCTTGACGTACTACAGAAACACAATGGCACTGCTTGTACACACTGCAGTAATACGTGAGTAATCAGCAGAATCTCCTCTACCCAAGTAGTCAGAATGACTCAAACTGCTTGTTGCGTATGTTTTAATCTCTCTATCATCTCACGCTATCATTCAATCACCTGACACTCTTTCTCCCTTACTCCATCCCTCTCTCTCTGTTCACATGGGACAACATTAAACCTTTTTTCAATCCCAAATTCAGTCTTCAGGTTTCGTTCTTCTTCTTATTATTATTAATAATAATAATTCTGCTTCAGAATGTGATCTTGATTGGATAAGCATCAGATTAGCCGTTGTGCATGAATCACATTAATGAGAAAAGTCCGATCCAGTGGCTTTTCCTCTATGCATTTTAATACATCATTAAACGGGTGAACGTAGACGGATCCGATTTCAACACTGGATCATGTGTGTGTGTGTGTGTGTGTGTGTGTGCGCGCGCAGCCTTTACCTGCAGGATCTTCTGCAACTGTTTGTGGTTCTCCACCACCAGGATGTTGGCCTGGCAGTTCTCAGCCACATATTGGCACGCTTCCGGGGAGTTGGTGGTGTAGATGCCCACCGCGAAACCTCTATTCAAAACAAAACACGACTGTGTGAGTAATTTACATTTTTTTCCAATCTTTGTACAAAAGGAAAAAAAATGGGTCAAAATGGTCAAATATTTACATAAACAAACGATTGAATAAACAAACTTGTAAAAATGTGTAAAAATAAATAAATAAATAAAAATCACAAAGGCATTTTTTGACCCCATATGAATGATTTTGAAAGAAATTATTATTAATTATTCTTCAAGTTCATTATTTTACACACACGCACACACACACACACACACACACACACACACACACACTTACCCAGCCAAAATGGCTGCAATGTCTGCGATGAACCATTCGGCAGAGTTGAAGCCCAGGATGCCGACTCCATGGTAACGCTGCAATCCAAGCTGTAAAAAAACAACAACACACAAATCACGAATAATCACACGTGTACACACCCACACACACATTATTTTAAATATTTAAAAAGAATTTAAAACATTTATTGTTCATTTCATATATTGATCTTTTTATCACAGCCTGCATTCAAAATAAATAAATAAATAAATAAATCGATGCAGACTGACAAAACATTAACACGGGAAGCTCCTCCCATAAACGCTAACCGAACACCATCTCGCAGAAACAGTAGCCAGAACTACTTTGAGTCGTACTGAAATCTGACCAATCAAAATGGGGAAATTAATTTCTTCCCATGGTGCACTAGAGGTTAACGTCCTACAATCGCCTTGAAATCATCCCATATCATGTTTGTAAAAGATCTACAGGATCCTGATCCCTCGTGTGGCTTCCAGCAGAATGTAAACGCTCTGAATTATAGCTGATCTGATCTGAGCTCACCCTCGCTGGACGACTTCATGGAAAGCGTAGAGATAATGGATAAAACACAACGTGTAGGAGGAAAGGAAACTAATGAGATCGATGATCAGAGCACAATCGCATGTGTCATCAGATACACAAAGGTTCTGTCGCGCTGCTCGGTGTTCAGCTATTGATCATTTCTGAAGAAAATCCTAACTAGAGTTTGTATATACAAAATGAACACTTCTTGTTATTTTCCCTCTGATCTTCTTCACCCCTCACCTTGAGGAAGCTCTTGGCGGCGGTGCGACAGTCTCTGTAATAATCTTTGTAGCTGAGTTTCCTCCATTGCTCGCCTTCTTTCCAGCTGAGCGCCGTTCGCTCTCCGTATTGATCCACGGCACGAGTGAACAGCTGATTAACGGTGAGAGGAGCTTCGGCCGCCGGTCCAGACTCGCCCATCCTCAGCTTCACCTCGCTGTCCCTCTGCCACGTCCACAGAGACGAGCCTGGTGTAATGGAGACAGGAGCTGCAAGAGAGTCAGAGAGTCAGATACAGTGAATTTTAGGTTGTATGAACTTGCGTTTAAAAATGTAAACTATAACATTATATATTTTAACATCAAACATCAAATTTATTATTCAAAAGGGACTTCGGTTGGTCAACAAGTGCCACAAAACCTTCTAAAGACATTACCACCCCCAACATGAAAAGTTTAAATGGAAAAATAGCTGTCAAAACAAGTTCTGTAACGTATTAAAGTAAGTGTTATCTTGTTTGGTTATTAAAAATAATCCCAAACTTGCCAAAACAAAAAAGTGCAGTGTTGAATAAAGGGAATAATTAATGGGTTAGGGCAAAGTTCGGGGGCACAAACTTTTGCACTCCTCACTCGCCGTGATATTTCAGGCAGTTCTTCACATCTACAATATTTCATTTTTGCAACAGGTCACTCTTAGTGCAACTGAGAGCTTTAGAAATGAAGCCAGAAGGAAAACACTGACCCCAGAGGAACACACACACACACACACAACACACACACACACACACACACACACACACAGGAAGAGGAATTACACACACACACACACACACACACACACACACACACAGGAAGAGGAATTTGCTCCAATTAATAGTGTTTATCCCTAATAAACAGTGGTTTATCTGCTCTATAAACACCCTCCCCTGCACATTTTCAAGAATCATCTTTATTTTGACAGAAACTGATGGATTCGCTGTGTGGCCAAAAATATTGGGACACCTGCATTTTCCGGACATATGTGGTTCTTCCCCAAACTGTTCCCACAAACTTGGAAGCACACAAATGTCTAGTGCGTCTTTGGATGTGGTTTCACTTGAACTAGGGGACCCGAACCTGTTCCAGCATGGCCCCGCGTTCAGCGCCATGAAGATATATGCTTTCCAGGAATCCTCACAAGAACTTGTGGATCATCGTCCCAGAGTGCAGGTTATTGGGGACTAAATGTGTAATGAGATGTTTAATAACAAATTTTAATCTTGATGTCCACAAACTTGTGTCTATATAGTGTACATAAGGGGTATGAAAAAAGCCAAAATAAGAAAATCTAGAATTCAAATAGGATAAAAAAAGAAAAAGACAGAGAGAAGAAAAAAAGGAAGAGCATAAAAAGAAAGCAAAATCTGGGTGAAATTAAGAGGCATATGTAGTAATTTTTTTTTTGAGAGAACGTGAAAAGAATGGGAACAGAAACAGTGGGGATTTATAAAAAAAAATAAAAAAAAAATTAATAAAAGAGTAATCAGGGAAAGCAAAAAAAAAAAAAAAAAGAGGAAAAGAAGATTCATGGTGGGTGATTAAAAAAGGGATAAAAAAAGAATGTTAGATTGCAAGAGTTGACAGAAATAAAAAACAAGAACGCAGTTTCTTGAAAGCAAAATTAAAGCAAAAAATAGGAAAAAAGTGACACTTCTGAATACTTAAAAGAAAATTAAAAAAAGATGAGGTGAATAAAATAGCGTGAATGCACAAAAACAAATGCAGGGATATGTGAGAAAGGACATAAGTAAAGACAAAGCAAGAAAAAGAAGTAGGGAAAAAATAGGAAAAGGAATGAGGCAGGAAAGGAAATGGGACAAAAACAAGAAAGAGAGGTGGGAAAAGGAAGCAAACGAACTGAAACAAATCAAAGAAAGAAAGAAAGAAAAAATCTAACAGGATGATGGACTTTCTGCTCTTGTGCCTAAAATTATACTAAACTTTATTATCTATAAAAATTATAGCCCCATAAATATCATGTGAGCCACCAAAAGAAGGATGACCAGTTACAAACTTATCCCTCGTTCCAGTGTAAACAGGGCAGTGTGGGGTGAGAAGGGCGG
Organism: Silurus asotus; assembly: GCA_024362625.1. Taxonomy (NCBI): domain Eukaryota; kingdom Metazoa; phylum Chordata; class Actinopteri; order Siluriformes; family Siluridae; genus Silurus; species Silurus asotus. The sequence continues at coordinate 5,932,148 of MU574226.1, read as the reverse complement.
AGTCCTGTCGTATAACACTGTGTAAACACTCATGCAAAATAGGAAAAGAGATGTGCGAGTGTGTGTGGGTGTGTGTTTCCATTTCATTTACTGTAATGGTAAAAGGTTCATAAACTGAGCAACTGAACTGTCAGTTCTTCTTTCATACATATAAATGTGTGTGTGTGTGTACCAAGTTCCCTCTTACACACTTCCCTTTCCAGAGGGACTTTGTGATCTCACAGACCTGGAATTTTCCGAGCGGCTCGTATCTGAGCGTGTTGAATTCCCGAAATGACAAAATAAGATTCCAGCATTTTGGATTGAAGAGAGTTTTTTGTTTGTTTGTTTGTTTAGTAAAAAAACATCTCTGCGCATTTTTTGCGTCTCACATACACATATAAATACATACGTGTTTTTATCCTCCCAAGGTGATGTCGATAATGATTTGCATGTCCAGCCGCTATCTAGGTATCTGTCACTCGGGTGTTTGCATCTCATGTGGTTGTGTGATCTGGTGTGTTCTGAATATAAAAGGTTTTATTCGAATGCTGTTTGTTCTTTCGCTTTTCTTTGATACTCAGGAAGCTGTGATTCGTTTGAGACGCTCTGAAACACCCAGCAAATCCAAATAATCCTGACCAGTCTGTACCTGTACACATGCATTTCAATGTGTGTGTCATTGTGTGTGTGTGTGTGTGTGTGTGTGTGTGTGTGTGTGTGTTCGCACGCATGTTTGGTATCTTACCAGGCAGTGTGTGTGTGTGTGTGTGTGTGTGTGTGTGTGTGTGTATAAAAGAGAGACAGAGACATCTTATGTGTTCTGTGTGTGTTTGTGTGTATCTGTACAATCTCAGGTTACTGTGTGTGTGTGTGTGTGTGTGTGTGTGTGTGTGTGTGTGTGTGTGTGTGCACTATCCGAAGTATACTATCCAGACACTATACAGTATCTGGCAGCCCTTTTATCGTATATTAAATCGTCATGGGCATATACACATACACACACACACACACACACACACACACACATCAGGTTGTGCGTATCTGTTAAATCTCACTACCATTGTAACATTGTCAGTGTGAGAGAGAGAGAGAGAGAGAGAGTGTATGTGTGAACAAGTGACAGAGGGTGTGTATCTCACTAGGCTCTGTTTGTGTGTGTGTGTTTGTGTATGTGTGTATATAGTACCAGGCTCTGTGTGTGTGGTGATGATGTTTCTCTCCTCTTCTTGCTCAAAGGGAGATTCCTCCTCTGATGATTCACTGAGAAGGAATGAAATAAACGGGTCATTCAAGAGCAGCAGCATATCACACGCGCACGCACGCGCACGCACACACACACACACACACACACACACACACACACACACACACACAATCGCATGCATAAAAAAAAGCCAATCTGCTTTGCACTATGCATGATGGCGCCCTGAATGGCAGAAACAGCGCAGAGCTCCGCAATTCTTCCTCTGTTTTTGTTTGTTTGTTCTGTGTTTAGTCATTTTTCCTCTATACGTTTTACTTTTCAAACTCTGCTGCATTGTGCTTCAATGAAACCTGGCTGAGTAAAGCCATTCCGGAAAACCCGCAACATCTGCCGGGCTCCCAGCTGTTCCCAGCGGATCGCATTGCGGAGTTACCCGGGAAAACGAGTGGTGGTGGATTGTGTTTTCTAAATCTATTGTGTTTCTATAAGGTTGGTGTTCAGATGTAACAACCCTGGCAAAGATATGTGGTCCGCTTCCTGGCTGGTGCAATCACAACAACCTGGAGCTCAGTGATCGTGGACTTTAAGAGAAATCCCCCAGCACTCCCCCTATTTACCATCATGAACAGCACTGTAACAACAGTGGAGTCATTAAAGTTTCTGGGTACCACCATCTCTCAGGACATGAAGTGGGACAATAACATTGACTCCACTGCTAAAAAAAGGCCCAGAAGAGGTTGTACTTCCTTAGCCACCTGAGGAAATTCAACCTGCCACAGGAGCTGCTGAAACACTTCTACTCGGCCATCATTGAGTCTGTCCAAGTACCCAAGCCCCAAGATCTTCACTCCTCCAGAGTGGAAAAAAGAGGTAAGAAAATCACTTTGGACCCCACACAGAAAGCCCACTTTCTCTTGTTCACTGTTGCCTTCTGGTTGGCACTACAGAGCTCCGTCCACCAGACCAGCCAGGCACAAAGACAGTTTTTTCCCCCCACAGGCTATACTTAGCATGAACAATTAAAATATTCATAACTACACACTGTCCATCACAACTGGCATTTTTTTTTTTCTATGTAGAGACCAATGGTCCATTTGTAAACTGCACACTTGCATTTTTATTTAATTGCCTGTTTTACTATTTACTTTCTCCTGCACTGGAAGCTCCTGTCGCCAAGTCACTCCCTTGTGTGTGTAAACATACTTGGTAATAAAGCTATTTCTGATTAAAATGCTTTAAATAAAGAGTAGGTTTGTCTGATATTTGAAGGCGCTAAAGTTAAATGAAGTGTGTGTTTGAGAAAGTGTGTGCGTGTTTGTCGAAGTGTGTGTTGTGGTACACACTTGGCTGTGGACTCCGCAGTGAAGTCCTCCAGAGAAGCGACGCTGTCCTCAGTAGCGCAGGACTGCAGGATGTTCGCGTCTCCTGCAGGATCCATCACTACTCCTGCCGTGGACATGGCTGAGGGTTCACACACAATCACTGTAATAAACACACACACAAACACAAAATTAACACATCGTCACCTCACCAAAGACATCTGGTGATGGAGATTTACTTCTTTGCCACAGCAAACAGCCGGTCTAGCGTATTTGGACCGAAGTGTGTGTGTGTGTGTGTGTGTGTGTGTGTGTGTGTGTGTGTGTGTGTGTGTGTGTGTGTGAGAAAGAGAGAGAGAGGGCATTTTAGTGTGCACATTTCATACACACCTGCTCAGCGCAAGACATGTGGCGATCACATAACAACATGCGCTCCGAGGAACAAGTATCTGTTTGTGTAACTATTGGCTAAGTGACTAGAACATATGGCCATAAATAATCTCTCTCTCTCTCTCTCACACACACACACACACACTTGGGCAAAAGTATTAGGACACTTGACTTTCCCAGCCATATATGTTCTGTTGCCACAGAGTTGAACGCAAACAATTGTATAGGATGTTGTTTTTTTATATGCTAGCATGAAATCTTCCGCTAACTAACATTCATGTCTGTGGCATTTGGTAGACGGATCTCTCCAGTGCGGCGTACAAAAGTCTCCATCAGCGTTCAACTCTGATGGTAGGATTTATAGCACATTTTCTTTTTAAATAAGAAAAATAAACAGGGAAAAAATAAGCGCTAGTTTGAGGAAGAGGCAGGTCTTTACCTGACGTTTAAAGATAAAGATAGACAGTGACTGAGCTGTTTGGACATCTATGGAACGTTCGTTCCACCACCTCGGTGCCAGAACAGGAACGAGTACTGATGAATACTTACCTCTTCCCCTGAGAGATGGTGGGACCAGTCAAAAAGTGCTAGAAGATCTGAGGGAGAGTAGTGGCAGTGCGAGGTGCGATTAGAACTTTGAGGTAAATGGGTGCTGGTCCATCTTTGTAGGCAAGATTCAGTGTTTTGAATCTGACATGTGCAGCTACCAGAAGTAAGTAGAGGGAACGTGGTAGAGTGAAAACTTGAAGGGGAAGTGGAAAACAAGTCACAAAGCTGCGTTTTGGATCATTCACAGAGGATGGTTTGTGTTCTGAAGTCGACCTGCCAGCAGAGAGGTGCATTAGGCCACTCTCGAAATAACACAAGACTAAATCCTTCTGATGTTGGTGTAGAAGAAAACGACAAGAGTGTATCACATTAGCAACATGCGAGTTGATTGTACATGGTTTGCCTGACAGTTGTGAGCGGTGGCTAAAGAGGAGATCCCAGAGTTGAGTTCTGTAGGGATATCATAAGATCCTGACCTGGGCAGGAATAACCTGGGATGACCAGCAGTTTTACTGGGATTGAGTGTCAGCTGATGAGCAGTCATCCATGATGAGGTGTCCACCAGACATGCAAACTCATCGTCAGGAGACCCAAACCTGTTCCAGCATGAAAAAGGAAGACCACCTGAAGATCTCCTGCTACAGAGCTCGGACCTCAACTCTTTTGAACAACTTTGGTATACATTTTTCATGCTGACTCCACTCCAGGCTGACTCCACTCCAGGCCTCCTCATTTCACCTCCACAAATCTCCACAATTCTTCACAAATTCTAGTGAAACATCTTCCCAGAAAAGGGATAACTGCAACTGGAAACTAAATGTGGAATGGGGTGAGATTATTATATCATGATATCAGCTGTTCTGATTGGGTTCCAGACATTTTTTCTACCTTCTTGCAATCAAAACATCCATGAAGAACATCACTATAATTAGATTAGTCCTGACATAACCCTGAAATCTTATATCTTCTCTGGTGCAAAAGAAGTTTCATCATTCATTCATCCTATGATGCCTTGTGACAACTTCTCAAAAATAAAAACAGACATGAGATAAATATTGGCAAGGTCATGGGGTACCTCAGGGGGTTTCAGAACTACGGTAACACTAACAGGACAAACACTAAACTAGACTTGGACGTAGCAGCTTGTTATTGACAATTATTGTAACTCAAGTTACAGTTAAGCAGAAACCAACTGCTGATCCAAAACGCACACCCATGTGTATAACATCTAGTGATGATTGAACAAGGAAACGAGGTAGAAATCCAAACCCCTCCTAAACAACCTCAATGACCGACAAACGTCATGGGCATGTATTATGTTTTTCCACTGCGTGTTATCCGGGAATGTCCTGTTTCCGGTAGTCCTGAGGTCAAACCCAACAGGAAGGGGGTCACTTCCGAGCAGGAAACTCACGAGCATTCTCAGTGATTTCAGCAGCCCAGAGGTTGTTTGCCTGAACATCAGTGCATAACTGACACAATATACTGTAACTGAATCTGCTGTAGTCACACTATATTAACAAAAGTATTGGGACGCCTGACCTTTCCTGCCATATGTGGTTCTACTCCAAACTGTTACCACAAAGCTGGAAGTTCACTTGCACTTGGAAACCTAAACCTGTTCCAGCATGGCAATGTCCCTGTGCACAAAGCGAGCTGGATGAAGCTATGTTTTACATGGTTTGGAGAGGAAGATCTTGAGTGGCCTGCTATGAAGCTCTGATCCCAACCCTACTGAACACCTTTGGTATAAATTGGAACACTGACTGCACCCTTAGGCCTCCTTACCCACATCAGTACCTGACTTCTCAAACACCCTTGTGGCTGATGAACACAAATATCCATAAGCACACTCCAAAATCTAGTGGAACATCTTCCCAGAAGAGTAAAGGGAATTATAAGAGCAAAATGGAACTAAATGTGGAATACTAATGACTAGGTGTCCATAAACTTTTGCCAATATAGTGTATTTTGAATTATTATTGTGACCCAAGCTGTGCTGTATGCCACATTCTCAGAAGATCATTGGTGATCAAGTGCGCAAAATTAGCTGTGTTCTCCGAGAATGCTGTACCACATCCTCCCTGTCAATCACAAGTAATGCTAGCCAAATGTTTAGACTTGTGTATGCGGAAGAGGGAGGATAGCCAATGCAGAGGAAAAGATGCACATATTGGCTTGTTTTACACAAAGCACTTAAATGCATTTCCCATCACATGGTCATTCGTTTTCCAGAACCACTATGCAATAAACTGGCCCGTATGTACCCTTTTAAGAAATATACGACCTTAAGAAACTACAAAACCCGTCACGCAGAGACTTCCCACCACTATGCAGCCGGTTTCTCCGGTTTTATAAAGATATATCCGTAAAAAATTATTTAAGAAGTTTCAAATATCCTTTACAGAGCAAAATGAGAGGTTACAAGAGTTCAATCATAGCAAAGTACCTCCTCCGAACATCATCTTTCTGATTATCCTAAGATTTTAGAGTGCAGAACCCTGAACAGCTGCCAAGATGACAGAGATTACGGCCGATCTGGTTACTGATTTTTCCATGGAGATATTGAACAATATGCTCTGGAGGCTTGATGAACACATCTGCTGCTTTCCCACAAGGCCCATTGACGTAATGGCACTTTATTGACGATGCTGAAATACAGCTCGGTGCTGCAGACACGGAGGACATCAACGACCTGCAGCTTTGGGGCTTGTTGCATTGAGGTGATAGAGAACAAAACTCACACACACACAAGAACATACACCAACTGTGGGTTGAGATGATTCTCATAATGATTACAACCAGGGATTCGGGTTTTCTCCCTTCACTCACCTGTCAAGACCACTGGGGAAATTCGAGACACACCGAGAACAAACTGTGTATGCGACTGGATTTTCCATAACAGCATATATCTAACTTTGCTCACACCGACACAATTTCCCTTGAGCAAATTACGGTGGCCAAATATCACACACACACACGCCTCAGTATGACACTATCCATAATTCTGAAAACATCACGAACATTCAGCATACTGGCAGCGTCCAATCACATCATACTGCATATACACTGCTACATTTTTCGTTAAAAAAATTATATTTTTCGTATCGCCATTGTAAAATCGATAAGATTCATAAGTCAAACCATCGTAACCGGGAGACTAAACGTTTATTGTATACATCTAAAACCAAAATGACTCTTCATATCAGCAGCATTTATTTAGCAACATTCTTGTAACCTGGAAGCAACACTTTCATGACCTGGCATTGGATTGGGGACCTCTTTTCTGCATTATCCAATACAACTACTTCCACCTTACAAGCTTTTCGTTCTTTCCGGATGTCTACAGTTAAAGTTTGACGCTCAAGTCTTTTGGATTTGTCAGTTTGCAACGTCAGAACGGATTTGCATACGTTTAAGAAAATCTCATCGCAAACGTTGCCAAACATTTCAGACGAAAGTAGAAGAACGACCACTTGATAATGCTGTCCTTTAAATTGCTGTAATTTAGGTGATATTATGATACCTGTGATATCTTAGCTCCACCCACTCATCCTGGTTCGTTGTTAATAACACAATCGTCTGCACAAATTTGATGTTGAAATTTGATAAGAAAAAAATAAAAGGCTGTGACGTTCCAACCGGCTCATGACTGTGTGCTGTAGTATTCACTCAAGGCTTTCAACCGTTCTTGTGAAACTGGTAAATTAAGCACAGAGGAGAGAAACCATGTTTCAACACTGTGTGAATTTTCGGCTCAGAAGCTGATAACGTCTTCTTAGACCTCAGTTAGAAAAGCCTGAGCAAACAGCAGGCGGGGCTTCTAAAGGTTTATGCTATTTGACTCTATTTAAACGTCCTGATATGCAAATGAGGCAAGATGTTTGATTTACCTAGAAATCAGTTGTACGGATGAGCGTTCACATTTCAAAAGAATGTAATTCTTGTACGATAAGAAAGAAAGAAAGAAAGAAAGAAAGAAAGAAAGAAAGAAAGAAAGATTGTCCCTCAGATAAGAATGATAACTGAGAGCACGAAGAAGAGAGACAGCCAGCCAGCCAGACAGACAGACAGACAGACAGGCCTAGATGAAAATATAACTGAGGTCATTAAGGAATACTAAAAAAAAAAGAAAGACAACTGAGGTCATAAAGAAAGAAAGTAAGAAAGAAACAGAAAGAAAGAAATAACTGTTCATTAGATAAGGATAACAGAGTTCATGAAGAAGAGACAGATAGACAGACACAGAATGTCTGCCCCCTTGATAAGAAGGATAACTGGTCATGAATAAGAAATACCAAAAAAGAAAGAAGGAAAGAAGGAAAGAAAGAAAGGAAGAAAGAAAGAACTGTCCATTAGATAAAGATAACAGAGGTCATGAAGAAGAGACAGACAGACAGACAGGCAGGCAGACAGACAGAGACAGAATGTCTGCCCCACTTGATAAGAAGGATAACTGGTCATGAATAAGAAATACCAAAAAAGAAAAAAGAAAGAAGGAAAGAATCCCCCAGTTAAGAAGGATAACAAGTCTCACTTCTGAGCATTTTGACTTCCTCAAGTCAACACAAAACTCAGTCACTGAAAAACAAATTTCGAGTCACTGAAATTAAGAAAAATTCAACACCTTGCAGTTTTCTCTCCCTCTAGTAAAAAAAAAAAAAAAGAAAGAAAGAAAACTACGACTTCACACTGTGCGAGTTAAACCAATTTACATTATCGTGTTGACTGGGATTAAAAAAATAAAATAAAAAAATTTCACTTTGTATTTCCTAAACCCAAACATAAAAACGATACTTAAACAGGGCCTAAATCCAGAACAGATACTTGGTAACGGTGTGTCTTGCATAATAGTGGAAAAATCTGCCGTCACTGCTAATTTCCCAAAACAGAGACCCCCCTCCCAAAACAAGCATTATACAACTCTGATGTGTATGCAAATGACACCAAGACACACCCTAACACACCTACAACAAATGGCCCCTGCTTATTGCCCCATCCAGACGAGCATGAAACGAGTTTTGACGTGTTTGGATGTGTGTGTGGGTGTGTGTGTGGGTGTGTGTGTGTTTGTGTGAAATGTTGGGCTTCCTGCCTTCGTATTAAACCCACCATCTGGATCTCTGCATGAGGAAGCACAGCCCTTCCCAATACAAACACACACACACACACACACACACACACACACACACAGGTTCATACTGTGCGTGTCGTTTAACCAGGATGTACTCATTCCTATAAAATTCATTTCAATCCACACAAAAAAGATATAAAATAAATAGATGGTGACACACGGCACAAAGGGGTCTTTGCCCCCCCCACACACACACACACACACACACACACACACACACACACAGTTCTGTTGCTTCAAATGAATGAGTCACACCCAACATCCACAAGGCAACGTGTTCATACACACACATCATTTAACAAAGACTTACACTGCATTGCCCAATCCTTCGCTTTTCAATCAGGGATTTTTTCTCAATTTCTTTTCTTTTTTTAAATTCTAAATCTGATATCTTCTGCTTCTTCTTCTTTCCTCCGTCCCTTCGTTCAGCAGAATGCCGGTATCTTCTCTTCCGCCTGCTTCACCAACCGCCTGAACACATCATTCATTTCAAACTCCCCCCCATCCTGCAGCGCCCACTTCTGAAACCCTGCCCTCTTTTCCCAGAAGCCCATGCGCTGTGCTTCCTGATTGGCTGAAACATCTCACACCACAGCTTAAGCACTCAGCCATGTTAAATATCCCCCCCCC
>MU574226.1:5862383-5922899 GCA_024362625.1 Silurus asotus | reverse complement strand
CACACACACACACACACACACACACACACTCTCTCTGACTCACTCGCACACGTTCTGCCAGACAGAGAATGTATTATGGATGATGTGCTGGGGTTACTATAGGTGAGATCTGCATCAGGAGATGATCGTGCAGCTGCAGTGTCATCGGCGCAGACTCTTACCTCACACACACACACACACACACACACACACACACACAGCCAACATTTTAAAAATATCAACATTTGCATTTGTGAAGCTCCACAGATACCACAAAATATATATAAGCAGGATGGATGTTTTATAATGGTTTCCTTCTTTCATTCTATTTAGGGATTTTTAAGATCAGCTTGTTTTAAGATCAGCTTTTTTTATCCAATTCTGTATCGACGCCCTACAATTTATAAAAAATATGTCATTCCACTCAACGAGTTCAGCGAGTTCTAGTAAAAAAGAGCTGAATCCTTATAAGTGTGTTTACACAAGGGCAGAGATTCAAACACACGCTTACAGACTCAAACAAAGACACTACAGACTCATATACAGACACTGCAGACTCACACACAGACAATACAGACACTGCAGACTAATTTACAGACAATACAGACCCACACATACAGACACTACAGACTCACACAGAGACATAACAGACTTACACACAGACACTACAGGCTCACACACAGACACTACAGACTCACACACAGAGATTACAGACGCACACACAGACACTACAGACTCACACATAGACATAACAGACTCACACACAGACATTACAGACGCTACAGACTCATGCAGACACTACAGACACAGACACTATGGACTCACAAACAGACACTACAGACACAAACACACAGACATTACAGACTCACACAGAGATTACAGACTCTGACACAGTCACTACAGACTCATTTACAGACACTACAGGCCCACACTCAAACACAAACACACCCACACATAGACATTACAGACACTACAGACTTATACAGACACTACACACACACAGACATTACAGACTCACAAACAGACATTACAAACTCACACACAGACATTACAGACTCACACACAGACAAATACAATGTAAAACACAGGAAAAAAATCAGATGAATACAGAAACCGAGTCCCGTCCAGAGAGAGACTAAAGCCGTCTGAGAGCAATTAAAGGAACGCATAAACGCACCAGGGTACAAGTAACCATTAAGTGAAGGCTGGAAATGCACACTGTTGATATTGTAGGTATGCTGATGAAACCACGAAGGTGCCGACTCAAACGGGAAAAACCAGAGTCGTGAATTTCCAGTTTGCATAGCATTAAAACGAAAGAACTCAAGATCATGACCTTTTTATAGAACGTGCTAAATCAAGGACACAAAAAGGGGGGTTTGCATTTGGAAACCACAGTACTTACTTCTCGTCCGGCTCTGCAATACAAAGAAGTGTGAGCTTGTTTAAGCTGCACAACACTTCTAATAACACTACACTTCTAAAATACATGCAAGATTGTGTTTCATTCCTTTCTTTTTCAATGTTTTTTTATTTGCTTGAACTGTTATAACTCCAATAGTAAAGACTATTAAAGTGCAACTTCATCCTGCCATGTTAAGAAAATAATCAACAGTAAAGTAATATGATGAGGTAATGTCTTATCCTGAAATTATTATTTTTTAGACTTTTAGTCAACAAAATATAATTATTTCAGTAAATATAATATAATATAATATAATATAATTAATGACTGTTCTGTTCATACCTTTTTAGTTAGATTTAACTTTGTGGAACATCTTACAAGGACAAGTTCGGCTCGTCATGTTACCGAAAAACCGCAAAAACTGTCATCTCAGAGAGCATGTAGATGGCTTGTGCGAAGCAGTTACAAAGTGCTGACATGTAAACGTGTCTTTACAGAAAACTGCACAATATCAACAATACGATGTTTAGCTCCCAAATGTGTATGTGAATTATCAAGAGTACAACAACCTGTTCACAACCTGTGATTGCTGTTTGCGGTCATGAAGATTATCCAACACCTTCTCCGGAATCAAAACTTCAACATTGCTAGGTTGAATTGTATTAATAAGGCCATGGTTTCATCAGTACGATTAACTACAGCTTGAATTAATTGTTCCAATGAATTTTTAAAAGCTCACGTGCAGTGACCCCAAGCACGTTTGTGTTTAAATCATCACAAGAGTGTGAAGAGTGGCCTTCTGACCCCAGAGGTCAGCTTAAACAAATTGAAACGGACTTTCAATTGACTAAAAAAAAAAGAAACGAGTCCTTAGTTCCTCATCGGTAAATGTCATGTAGAACAATACTTATGGAGGTTAATTTGTCCATACCTTCTGAGTCTGCTATTGTGTCAAAAAGTACCCTAAGACAGTCCTATTGGAAGTCTAATCCTCCAAGACAACAATAAACAAAATGTGGAACTAGTGGCGACACTAATTAAACCTGCCTTACAGTACCTGAAAAGTACTTGGAATCACGTTAATTGCATGCAATTGGTACTAATTCAGTATCTTGGCATTTAACCCGAGATACAGTGAGGTTTTTAGGGCATGAGGTCATGTTTTTTTAGAAGACGGACATACGAGGGTGCCATTACTTTAACTCTATATTATCTGTATTACGGCACTAGGTAGTGTGTTTAGCTCCACTGTTTTATACCCTAAGTAGGGTTTAAAGAAAATGAGCAGATTTTTATTTGGGTTTTATTTTTCATATAAAAATAGTAAAATGAAATTTGTCTCGAATGTTAACTCTGGGCCATTCTATGATGTTTGTGTTTAACAGTAGCAAGTCATGAATTTTATACCTGGGCCTTTAGTAGTGTCCTACCTGAGTCAATCCAGCTCTTAATACAATCATGAAGAAGCCACGGTTATAGCAACCATCAATATTCTACATAAATGCAGTATAACGGAGTGCTATCTTAAATATGAGTGCCATTACTAAAGCTAGAAACCCAATGAACACAATTCAACAAGTCTCCTTTCACTGTAGCCACAGCTGCATCACCCACATACATAATCTTTAGCAAAAGCAACAAAATGTTCTTCATTAAAATTACCCCTATTTTGTCAGTGCATTGTGGGTTTTTTGGGAATTTTTAAATTGTGCAAATTGTGGGTTTTTGTGCAAATTCTACAGGAAAGGAAACGCAAAAGTATAAATGGTTGAAGCCTAACTGCTCTGAACTTATTTCACCGGTTCAGAAAGCTAGTAAAGCAGTGGGAACACAACTTTCCATCTTTCAGTTCCAAAACAGAAAAACCTCACAGTACCACCATTTTCTAATCACAGCACACACTCACATTTTTCTCCAACTAAAATATAATCAGTAATGATATTTGTTTTAGCTTCTCTCAATATTTGGACATCAGCAATTTGGTCCAGCAGTGCCACCTGCTTTCCTGTTTGCTTTGGACTTCCTGTTTGTTTAATTATTTCCTACGGGAGCTGCTACCACAACTGCCATTGAGTCAAACTGACGAAATAGAAATTGTGTATTCATTACCAGCACTGTACATATGTGAGTTAGGAAGGAAACTCCGATTTTAATCATGGATCATAACTATCATAAACCACGTTTACTTAATGATTTTCTGAAATTTTCAAACAACATTTTTTCTACATTTTGAGGTGAAATGACTAAAAACTTTTAAAATTAAAATATAAAAATGATTTCTGTTAGGAAACCTTGAACAGTTTTGGAAGAAGTCTGTTGTCCATGTTTTCCAACCCTGGAATGTCTCCAGGACAGAGAAGCTTAGACGTTTTCTGTAATATCACACTGACATTGCTCAAGGGCCCAGAAGTGCAGTCTGGTGAGGGATTTGAACGTACGGCCTTTCGAATGCTAAGAAGTCCAAAATCTAAACCAACTAGCTAGCACTTTACACGAGATGTGATAGCTTCATTATCTTCAAGGAAGAAGAAAAGAGAGACTGGTTTAGGGAATGACTGGTTATATCTGGTATATCTAAGATGTAACTGATTACGGGTACTGACCTGTTTTTTCGCAAACATTCCTCAACCTTTAGCATAACCAAAAAAAAAAAAAACCGTTGAAGAGCACGACCTGATGTTCCTTCATCAGTGACACCAGACGAGTTCGAAACTCGCTGTGGTATTAAAGGAAAACCGAACTGTTGATTACATTTCTAAAACAGAACAGCACCAAGATGGCTAGCCTGACTACCATGTTGTATATCATTTGACGTTAACTGTTCAAATGATGTTTTAGTTCCTTGATTTTTATTATCAATTCAACAAAACCAAAAAAGCAGCAAAAGCTCATACAAAAAGATCTGGAGAATTGAACTAGTTGTTGAAGAAGCCTGGCTTTCACAGAAGTCTAAATAAATAAAGCATAATTTAGTTTGAAAGAAACCTAAATACAAGCAAATGTGTGGAAATATACATCATTTTCAAAATATTTATATTCAGAAAATTACTTTGCTGGGCTACACCTCAAAACCAACATTACTATAGTTCAAAAAAAGAAGTGTCCAGGACATAATTAAGAACCACGTGGTCATCCATTGGGGCGACATGACTACTGCCACACATAAACAACCGAAACTATAAACAATTACAGATAATGAAGATACAAATCGGACATTATTAACACATTGAATATTCTTTGACGTTTGAGATCACACCGAATTCAAACCGGATTAAAGCCATACATTTATTCTGGTTGTATTTGGCTTTTAATGTATAGTAAAAAATTAAAATAAATAGATGATTGAAAAATAATTGGGTTTGTACAATATTGTAACGTGGAACTTTTTTTTTTGTCTGTTTAACAAAAAAACATCTAATCAGCAAATCTATCAGATTTACACCTGCTTTATCAATTAAACCGAATCACGTACCTGTTCATGCAACTTATAATAACATATTATAACAATGTGTGTGCGCAAAAAAACAGGTTTCACACACGTGTCAAGTTTAACACTTCCTCGTCAGGGAAAAAAAAATACTTTTTTTCATTTACTCATTCAATTACTTACCAATTTGCTTAAACTTCAACGCCTGGAAATAAATTATTCTTTAAAAAAAATCCAGCAATTTGTGATCCGATCTGGTGGATTTATTTATTTATTTATTTATTTTTATTTATTTATAAGAGGAAGGATAAAGAATGAGACCTGCGCAGTTCTCGGATTGAAGCATAATGACAGTTTGGAAAAGCAGAAATAAACGCACTTGTAAAAGTGCTATTTGTTGAAAGAAACAGCACCACCTGGTGGACAGAGTAGAATTACACATAACTCCAAGGGTGGCTGTTGCTGGAGACGGTTGTGAAGGGCCTTCTGAGGCTACTTGAATTTCATAACGTGTAGCAGAGCTGAAGAGGTTTACGTTGGGAGTGATAGACAGGATTAGAAATGAGTTTATTAGTGGGACAGCGCATGTAGGACATTTTTGGGGACAAATTGAAAGAGGCGCAATTTAGATGGTTTGGACATGTGCAGAGGAGGGACATGGGGTATATCAGTAGGAGAATGCTGAGAATGGAACCGCCAGGAAGGAGGAAAAAGGGAAGGCCAAAAAGGAGGTTTGTGGATTTGGTGAGGGAAGACATGCAGGTAGTTGGTTTGAAAGAGGCGATGTAAAGGACAGGGGGGTATGGAGACGGATGATCCGCTGTGGTGACCCCTAATGAAAACAGCCAAAAGAAGAAGACCTTTTAATCCAGAAGCCAGTGCCTTAACCAATGAGCAACCACCTCCAAACAACAAGAAAAGTAGTTCCTTTCAATGCTTTCATGGTTTTGGGAAAGACTCACTAAGAAAAGTACTTCTAAGAAATAATTATCTCTGCTTAATTATTTATATCTGCTTTTAAACTAGTCCACACACACACACAAACACACACACACACACACACACACACACACAGGCGTTAATCTTTCAGGACAATTAGGGGAAGGTTGAAAGTGCACAGGGGTAAACAAGGAAGCATAAATTGAGATAAGTGAGATTGTGAATTCATGCACTTCTTTTCTTTTACATTAAAGGTTCAAATAATAAAAGGTATCAAACCATCCCACCTACAATGAAAGGTGGAAGGTAGTTGTAGTTCCCTGAATAAGCAGTTTGAAGAAAAATTAACCGAAAAACAAATAGAAAAATTATTAACCTGGCTTATATCTAATTTTAAACCAGTCCACAAATAACAGGGCAACACACACACACACACACACACACACACACACACACACACTTGTTAACCTTTAGGGACAATTAGGGGTAGGTGGAAGGAAACCAAAGTACCCAGGGGAGAATTCAGGCAGGGACAGGAGGAAGAATATGCAAAACATCATACAAACACTAAGACAACTACCAACCCTATAACACATCTGGATTAAATAAGAAATCAAATGTATTTAATTTCACTGGTTCAGGTTTTGGTTAAGCATCTTGTTTTACTTGTTTTGCTTTATTGAAAAATATATATGCAATTATATTTCAGTGGGGAAAACAGCTCAGCAGCAAAGTAAAGCAAATAAATTGAGAAAATAAGGTGCTTTATGTGGATGATGTACAGGTAGACCTACACAAATGTACAGGTAAAGTGAACACCAAATGCATTTATAGAGACATTCTGGCCTCTAGTGGTTATATTTGGTAATTACATCAAATATCAACTACAATATAAACTACCCTGATGTTCATTGACACACTAATTTCTGTTTCATTTTAGAACTTATACACACAAATGTCAATTCCAGAACTGAGTATGTTGTTACAAAATTCACTTTCCTTTCTCTTTTTTGTTTGGGTAATATCTATAACAAAGACAAAAAAACTTTTAGTGTCTAAAAGTTCTTTACTGTGTCATAGGCCTGAGCTTCCCGGGTTTATAACAATGCTCTGAGTCTAATATGTTGTTGCGTATAGCAACAGCTCATTCACATGGACTGGTGCAGTGGAAAATACACATAATCCAAGTTTCTAAACTAAATGTTAAAAAAACATTATTCAACAAAAATGTAGCTGGTGATTTCTGTTAGGAAGCATCTATTGAATATATTTGTGAAGATTCTGTTTATGTTTTCCACCCCTTGACAGAAAAGCTTGGACTTTCCAGTTTCTTTGTAATAATGCAATGTCATTTTCTCAGGGGCCCAGAAATGCCAGTCTGGTGATGTTAGGACTGGAACTAACAACTTTTCAGAAATCCTAAACCACTTAGATGCCACTTCCCACAAGATGAAAATTCTTTTGCACATATAAATATGAAGTCCACAACTGATTATTTTCTTAGAGAATTCACTAAACAGACTTTTTGTCTCTTTTTTGTTTGTGTAATATCTATAACTGAAAATATAGTATGATAAACTATATTATAATCCATGTAGTTATATGATAAGATATGATATTTCTAAGAGATAAGTTTTATTATTTAGGTTCCTATAGTTATTACTGACTAAAAGACAGGAGGATGTTGCAAAGTTAAAGTTGGAAGTGATGCAGATGGACAGGATTAGAAATGTATTTATTAGAGGGACTGCTCATGTAGGCATTTTGGGGACAAGGTGAAAGAGGCTGGTTTGGACATGTTGCAGAGGGACATGGGGTATATCGGTAGGTATAACACTGAGGATGGAGATGCAAGGGACAAGAAAACAGGGAAGGGCAAAGAGGGGGTTCATTGATGTGGTGAAGGAAGACATGCAGGTAGTTGGTTTAAAAGAGGCAGATGTAGAGGACAGAGTAGTATGGAGACAGATGATCCGCTGTGGCGACCACAATGGGAGCAGCTGAAAGAAAAAGAAGAAGGTTCTTATAGTTATTAGCCACTTTGACTGGTCACAAATCGCCTGAAATATAACTAATGAGAGATCATTTTCATGAGATGGATCTATCTTGAGGAGGAATTAATCTATCTATCTATCTATCTATCTATCTATCTATCTATCTATCTATCTATCTATCTATCTATCTATCTAAATAGATAGATAGATAGATAGATAGATATACATATACATGTATATATTTTTATAGTTTAAAGTCCCCAGCTACAACAGATCTGAGAACCAATCGCAAAAAAAAAACATGCTTTTATGTTTTGAGCGTGAGAAAAACATATGTTTAATGTTCATTAATGTAATTCCAGTTATGTTAGTATGGTTCATAAAGTTGTTTTTGGTTTAAAAACATGCACATTATAATGTTACATGATCAGAAACTCCATATTCACCAAATGTACAAGTACACAGGAATGTAGCTTGGCAAATCAGCACAACAAACAAACAAACAAACAAACAAAAACACATGCAACATATGCAACAGATGGGTAAACAATACAGATGTACATACCAACATACAGACACAATACTTTACAAATATGACAAATGTTTTTCTTAATATTAAAAGGTTAGTGTTTTGGCTTATATACAGTTACTTACATTTACACCTGGATATACAATCAACATGTACAGAGAAACAGTATATTATTATTTTGCATTATTACTGCATTATAATGCACTATAACATGTGGTTCTCAGATTTCCACCTGACTGCACTGTTGTAAACAGTGTATTATAGGTTTAACCTGGTCTAAATATTTTTCAACAAATATCTATCTGTCTATCTATCTATCTATCTATCTATCTATCTATCTATATAAATAAAACTTAGCAGAGAAACTACAGCACTTATATTACAACCATGGTGGCCAATGAAAGCTTTTGCGTGTACACATATTCATACACTTACATCTATATTACACTGTTTATTTTATTTTATTACACTGTCACGCTGGTCATTTTTCACACGTATTTACAACATTGTTTATTCGCAATTAAGTTTAACTTTAAAAACATCATCGAAAAATATCATAGCATAAAAAAAAGTGTAACGTTTGCACATTAATACGATCGAAGAAATGTTTGGAGCGTCAAAAACGCCATGCGAACACTGAAAAGTTTTCGCTCCTAGAATATATTTGTTTAACATTTTGAGTGTCAAAACAACACTGAAACTAATAGAGTTAAAGAATAATAGCTTCTGAAGTCAGAAACAGACATGTTGGCGCGCTCCCGCCATTTCTGAGGGGGAAAAAAAAACTTCACCGCGCGCGCTAAAACGGTTAACAGTGGCGCGAAAGTAGGAAGCGCACGCGCCGAATCGGGCGCGCGCCGTAGCGGGAAAAGCTCGATCAATCGGTTTACTACAGTGCATACGTGTGTGAGAGGCGTGGTCTGTGGGTAGGCCACGCCCCAACTTTTACACGCTCTCGCCCTTCCTTTCCCTCATCACCCCTCCCCTTCTTCTTTTTTCACTATTGACGTAAAGGAGGGAGGGGCGGGAACTTAAGAAAGAAGGGGGAGGAGGGAGTGAGGAGGAAGGGGAGGGAGAGTGAGGGGGAGGAAGAAGAAGGAGGGGGAGAAAGAAAAAAAAAGGGTAGCAACAGTTGCCTCGAGACCCCAGCGCTCGCGCACCATAGCGACTGTAGCCCTGGAGACCGTTCCTTACCAACAGCGGAGAGCAACAGCAGCAGCAGCAGCAGCGGAAACTGGAGCCGAAGCTCAAAGTGTGCGAGAGTGTGTATGAGTGTGTAAGAGAGACTAAAAGACGGAAAAGAAAAGAAAACAACCGGGAAGCTCCTGGAAAAAACAAGGTGAACAGTGTTTTTTTCTTCTCTCGGTATGATTTCTTTTGCCACTCGTTAGCTAGTCAGCTAGCTTGGTTTCTCTACCGCCTTCTTCTGGTTCACTCTGGATATAAACTTGTTGCTCAAATGCGTGTTTAATCATTTTGGCTAAAATATATTCTACATTATTTGAGGAACTTTACTTGGTTTCTAGTATTACTCAATGCTCAACTTGTTCGAGCTAGCTGTTGCCTTGCTAGCCGGCTCTCGTTAGCCCCCGGTAGCTAGCTTAAAGTTTTCCGGTGATCCGTTCAAACTAGTCGGAACCTCGACTAATGTATATTCACTCGATCTGAACCAGAAATCCGATCTGTCTTTCTATAAAACGGTGTCCTGAGTCACTTTTGCGATCGAAATGCGTTCTTCATGTATTGACGGTGTTCAGTCCCTGCTGTGTGCCACACAGACTCCCTAAAATCCCCCTTTAAACCCTCTTGGAGGATCTTCTACACTTCTTTATCAAAGCTCGAAAAGATTCACAGATCCTGCATTATCTTGTAGTTATAAATCCGCAGAGGAAAGAGCAACAGTGTTTCCCAGCGCGCTCCGAGGCAACAGGTTGATTTAAAGGCAGAGTGATCTGGTGGTGGGGGAAGAAACGATGGAAAAACCTAAACAGGGTTTTGTGATTATTATTAAAGCTCAGTGTGAATGAATGAAATGTCTCTGATGGTCATGATCAATTTGGGATTCATTATTTTTTTATTGGAGGATGAGCAGATGCAATGTGACAGGCTGAGATTTGCCAACATGAACGCATTAAATCAACAATCCGGACTGGTTGGGTTTTATTTTCAGATGTCTGATCTCTGATCACCGTCTCATCCATGCGGCGTATTGATCTGATACCGGGTATCGATATCGCAATATCAAGTTTTATGCTTTAAAGTATTTCAATAATGAAGATCATGTTACAATGTACATCTTGCTTTTGGGGTGTCTTGCTTTGATTCTGAGTATCACAATCAAATCTAATCCTCCATAAAGTTCTGAGTGATGTGGGTTTGGTTTTAGTGATGCTCTTTCTTTCTTTCTTTCTTATTTGTTGGTTGTGTGCATGTTTGTAATCACTACATAGAATCTACTACAACGTCCATGTTCAACATATAGTATTGTGATAGTAGATGCATGTATATAAAAAAAACTCACCATGCATCACAGTTAAACGTAAGCATGTCCAAAGCATTTAAAAAAAAAAAGAAAGCTGAGGGGTTCCCCCCCGGGCTCCGTCAGATGCAACAGGTTGTTTTAAAGCCGTACTGTCTTTTGAAGCTGAGGCAAGAAAAAAAAACAAATGAATATCATTCTGATAATATCTCTTTATTGATTGAAGTTAGAAAACTAAATACAGCCAATTAGACTCATGTTTGAACTTTGAAGGTATTTGATAAGGCACATCTTAGCCCAGGGTTGTACTGATCCAGCGCTATATATGAATATCAGGGTTGTCTCAGCTACTAGACCCAGTTTAATATTTGGATATTTGTGCAATGGTTTGTGAAAGGTCCTGGAACATCTGGTTCAGGTGGACGATTCCTCTGATATGCCTTTTTTTTTTCTCCCATGGCTCACTGATTTTAACTAGATGTGGTTTGACATTTATGCTCGTGTTTGTTACAGTGGATACAAGACATAAAAATAGCAAAATACTAATAAACAAAACGATCGCATTAATTGGAACCACAGAAGTGTAAGGTATCATGTGGTATCAAATGTAAATGAGGCTTTTCTATGATTAAATAGGCATAGTATAGATGCACGGAAAATGACTCAGAAGATCATGACTCCTGACAATCCCCACAAAACAAAGCTGCTGAGCTCAGCAGGCTTATTTTGACAGCGCTTTTCCCCCTAACGATCAGATCGGTTCTGTTCAAAGGGTTGCATTAGGACAAACGTGTTCTTATTTTGGACATTCAGACATGATTCTGCTCACTGGGTGACTTTTAGGGGAAAAAAGTGTCAAAATCTCATTCCATCATGAGATCACAAGCTTATTTATAGACCATGGCAAAGCTGTGGAGTTACCGTGGAATGAAATCTAAAATTGGTACATGTGTAGCGAGGGCGTTTCGAATTTATTACAGGAACCCCTGCACTGCCAGTGACATTTCTGCGGAGATGATCATCGATGACTCCAACCGGCAATGCCAGCGTAGATTAAATTACACATTATGCTCAGCGCTCACATCTGTCAGGCTCACCGGGGAACTCGTTGGGCCCAGCGGCCGTGACAACGGCTCCGGTCCTCTCATTCGAGCCCTGTCATTTTTTGCGCTCGTGTTACACCTGAGCACCGGAAAGCGCCTTAATGAGTGCCTCTCGTCACAATGGCTCACGGGCCAGGTGTCGCATCCGCCTCGCTATTGATCCCTCTTTATCAGTGAGCAGACATGCCTCTGAAAGCCGTACTGATAATGAGGGTAATTGCTGCGTCGAGCGAAAAAAAGAGAAAGAGAAAGGAGAAGGGACAGGCTGACGAGACTCTGCGGTCCACTCTCCTCCTGGCTCTCCTCTGGGCCGCTAATCACGTTAGGACCGCTCTGATCTGCTCATTAAAGAGAGGCTCCGGCTGTCAGAGTGATTGCTCTTCGGAGTCGAGGGAGCTGAAGAGGACAAGTTTCTTCCAGCCGTATGTGTGTGTGTATCAGGTGTGCTGGTGATTTCTGGATCGCCAGAGCAGAAAACTTACCCATGACTCCAAACAAGTCTCTGGTGATTGTGCGGTGCAGTGCCTCAGCAATGAAGTATGTTGTCATAGGTGTTTTTTCAGGCAGGATTGACCTTCCCTGTCAGGGATTAAATGATTCATGGATTCATCATTAATTATTGATTGGGTCAGACACTTGCGTCCCAGCCAAAGGTCCGGATGAGACTCACTTTGCACGTCTTTGCTGTCACCTGACCGAGACTTTTATAGTGTTTACATTGTTTTAAAGCAGAAAACGATAATCAGTTTTCGGGTATTAACACTGCTTGATTAGATATATACAACTCGGATTTTTAAATGACTGAGAAACCATGTCTTTATCAAAACATTGCATGAGCCCTAGTGCCCTGTGGATGAGGGCGGAGTCATCCCGGACAACACCACACCCATTGGTACATCGGAAATGTTTCCTCACAGATGAAGGGTAATGAGTCAGGAGAGCGGCGGCACAATTGGAAGAGAAGGTTTTCCAACAATTCCTCACTTTTCCAGTCTGCATGTAGTGGCATGTGATATCTGTAACCATGATGAGGTTTGGGTGTATATCGTGACCTGAAAGTGTAAGTGGGTAAACTTTTGCTCATTGGTATTGATAGTGTTCAGGCCAATAATTTCTCCTATTTGTAAATCTTTCCATGTAGTTATTACTGCTACCCTTCATGTCATTTTCTTTATAATCATTCTGAAAAGAAATAATTGCAGGTCACTAATCATTGGGGTATTTGAAGAAGAAGCCTCAGGCCCACTCTGTATCATTTGCTGTTTTTGTTTTCACAAAGTTTCTGAATCCGGCTTCGGACTCTGAACCAGGCATTTTAATTCCGTCCCATACGCCCTTCACGAAAGAAAATTAAGGAACGGGAATGAAAACTGCAAGCCAGCCGAAGCAGAACAGCTGCTGTGTTTACATGGCAACTTGATACACAAATACAGGCTGAGTAACGGAAAGACAGGGGCTGCCCTCGGGCCTTTAGCCTCAAGCTTTTAAAACGGATATCTTTTTTATTTATTTTTATTACATTTAAAAAAAAATGTAGTTAGCCCTTTTCTTTAGACTTGCGGGTGGAGCCGTGGCATGCACAGGCAGGTCAGAGGGCAAAGAGTCTTTGAGAAAATGTCGAGGATGAAGAACTCTTATTCCTGTAATCCTCAGCCTGAGCGTTTCATCTGCTTTAATCCACCTCAGATTAAAAGCCTTTGATACGTTCGTTCTTCTCAGACGACTTTATTATCGTCGCTCGGCGAATAAAACATCCCGCCGAAGAATTCGGAACAAAAGTGGCCAGCTCAGTCAGTCAGAATGCAGAACGATAACATCAAGAAGGCGAGGCTGCGTCCTCCACCTTTTACTCTCGACGCCTCACCTGCTCACAAAAACGAGCAGCCAAGCATGTAGCCTGCAGGAGCGTTCATTCGTGGGAGTGCATTTAAGATAACAGGAGAGACAAATTATACAATTACAATTATACGCCTGGCATGTGAATGCTCCAATGTGCTGCCCAGTCCTAGTTTTTATAACGTAATAACACAAAGTAAACCGCTTAGCTTGACAAAAATCTTTATATTCCCATACAAAAATATTGCTTGAGTACGTGTAAGACAACAGATAACACTTTTCTCCATTTGACTAAGAGAAAGCATGCAATCGCATGCACCTTCGGGGTGTTGACAGGTGGTCTTCGATAGGGTGGGTGGGAAATGATGTTGCATCTCGTTCAACACTGACTGGCATTCGATCTGTGAAATCGTCATTTACATACAACTTATAGATCAGTTTTGTGAAATTTTGGCAGTTAGATTAGATCGACTCAAATTTACTCAACCGTTTGAGCGTTCCCTAAGCAGTGTTTAACTGTGTTTAACCACAGTGACATCTCAGGGATTGTGTTAGTGGCGTCGGCATTGGCGGTAACCTTACACCGCTGCGCGTTTTTAACAGAGATCAGCTCTCAGACTGACAGCTGCAGTGAGTTTCCCTAGGTGTGTGTGTGTGTGTGTGTGTGTGTGTGTGTGTGTGGGGCCCGATATGGCTCTTGATGACATCTTTACCCCTGTATGCATGTGCACTACGGCTGTATTTAGCCCCCTCTGTAACACTGCTCGTCCTCAGCCGGCCCAGCGCTGCCTGCCGAAATATTTCCTTGTTGTTGAGTCAAGTGCACTTTTATTTATTTAGTCAGGCTTTGGGTAAAAAAAAAAAAGAAGAATGCTTCTCTGGCTATTGTAAGAGCTTATCCACTTTTTTAACAAAAAAAAAAAAAAAAAGAAGAATGCTTCTCTGGCTATTGTAAGAGCTTATCCACTTTTTTAACAAAGCACTTTGGATCTTCTAGTATCAGCTGCAGAAAAATTAACTAGACTCAGTTCAATAAGAGTCATGGCAAGATAATAATAATTATAATAATCAACTGATTCGTTCTAAACTCCGATTTCTTCAGTTCCTACCAAAAGACGTGCAAATAATGGATGAATTGCTGCCTATTCAAATAAATTGCCTCGTTTTTAAAGCCTGAGGCTGTTGAATCACTTCTTTTTTGTGATCAAGGCCTAGCACCTCGTTCGACAGTGTTTATTTCTTCAATTCAGTTCAACTCGGTATTATTTGCATAGCGCTTTTAACAATGGACATTGAGTTAATTTATTAACGTTTGGTGCATATAGGTTTATCCCTAATCTAAATCCCAATGTGACACTGGCAAGGAAAAAACTTAACCTGGTACGAGGAAGAAACCTCAAAAGGGAACCCATCTTCATCTTGGGTGAAACCAAATATTCATTCATTATAGTTTTATTAATATTATTTATCATTCTTAAAGCATTGCTTGCACAGTGTAGCTTTTTTAGTAGCTTTTATCCCTTTGTGTCTACATTTAACAAGCACAAGATGCAAAAGTGCCTGTCGAACATAAACGCCTGACAGAAACATTCACCATATTTCAGATTCGGCCCTTTTTGATTTGTTGATTTGTAGCCTCTGGCGTGCAAGTCCCTGTGCACGCTGTCGCTATAGAAACAAAACATATTTAAGCACACATGATTACTCTGCAGCTACGCTACTGTCAGAGAAAAGCACCCTCCGACCAATCGGAATTCAGAATTCATCGCTGCGGTCGAGATGAATCAAGGCGTCTAGACCCAAATTTCTGATTGAGATTTCTTATTTTGTGCTTGTTTGGTTGGATTTGCGTGTGAAAATCACAGACACTTCAGTATGTTGATGCTGAAAGAGTGTGAGGTGTTTGTTTGAGGTGAGATTGTGCAAACAGACGGAGAGAGAGGGGGAGAGGTGGGGAGAGGGAGAGGGAGAGGGAGAGGGAGAGGCAGGGTGCTGATTTATAGTTTCAGTCTCTCAATACATTAAACACCTGTAGCTGTGTGGGCTGATAGAAATCAATCACTGATTGTGGCTTTGTGAGTGGGATCCCAATTCTTCTCTCTCCCTGTCTTTCTCTCTCTCTCTTTCTTTTTTCTTTCTTTCTCTCTCTCTCTATGTCTCAGCACAGTCTTTAAACAGGCTTCAGCAACAGGTAACAACATGCCAAGAAATGAAAATGTTTTTAACACACAGACTCGCCCTTGCTGCAACCTCCCCTCATCAGTGCGTTCTTTACATTCCACCTGGTTTGTATCATGGCTACACAACATCTAATTACATTTCCTGTCACCAACACAGAGGGCTTTAGATTTACATGATAATAGACTTCTCGTTACAAACCCCCCCCCAAAACCTCTTTTTCCTCAGTCTATTGAAATGGGCAGTATAGACACCCCTACCCAATACTTCCCACTCTTTTGTTTTATAATGAAAACAAAGTCTTTCAATTTGTAAAAATGCAACAAAATGATTTTCATGGACCGAGCTTTCAGTCTGCATCAATATTCAGTGTATTTTTTTTTTTTAGTAAAAAAAAGTTTTTGGCCATTTTCTTTCTTTTTAAATGTTTTTTTATTTCGCCTCATGTTTACTAAAGACCGCTCTACTGCAGCTGTACTGAATTCTTGATTCTAATTGGTTAGAGTTAGCTTTGTATAGCCTTGTATAGTAGAAAGACTTTTGTAGAAGGAGTCTCCAGTGTCAGAGCTTAGAAACTATAAATACGTTTTTCAGAGGAATTTATGATTTCTCGTGGTTAGTTAGCGAATGAATGACGCTCGAGCGCTCTCAGATGTCACCCCTTTCCTGATATAAACTCGCACTTAATCGTAAATTTTTTTTTTCTTCTTTACTCTTTTACACTCCAGTTTAATATTCTCACATTAAGAGGGGTGAAATTCCCCTTAGGTAAAAAATTAAACACTATCGTTGAAAAATGGCTCTTTTCGCATTCCGCTCGTGTTTTCCAAAGACATCGGTGTCATTATGCATCTGAGCGCTGCGCAGAATACCGTAACCTCATTACACCGTAGGCCCGAGGTCACTAGTTCACTCCAGTTCCTGTTTTAAGTACCCGGACTAACGCAGAGCGTTTTTCTCCGCCCATATGAACATCCTGTGCATTTATCCTCAGTCTTCGAGAGCCGTGTGTTTGCAGAGTCGTCTTTTTCACCCCTAAAAAGCCCATTCAGGCCACATCCAGCGTCTGAATAGATGAGGAAATGCTTGTTGATTCGAACCCCAAGTGACTCCTGCTCCATAGTAATTGTTATTATGCTATTGTGAGGAGAACATGTCAAACCGTCACACCGGGGTTTAAACACAGGCCACGGCCGTCGTCACAGTGGGAGTGAAACTCACACTATGCTGTTCGATTGGATTTGACTTTTCGTTATTTATTAAAAACCTCTAATGGTGTCATAAATCAGAAATTAGTGTTACACTCATCCAGCACTGCATTAAAGAGGTTTCCTTGGATTTGATTACTGGTTTGTTTAGCTGCAAAATTTGGGAGTTTTTTGTTAGTTTCCATTTGTACCCTTAAACTCTCCAGTTGCTCATATCCTCTTCACGTTCCATGTTCCACACCCATCATCACTCATAACTCTGACACAGTTAGTGCTTATTATCACTCTGACATGATACACGTTTTGAACCGTAGATAAGAGACATTTCCGTATCTTTTGCACACACTTTGATTGCTCTCTGATTGCTCTCCTACATGTACTTGGTTTTATAACATATCCACAACAAAAGTTAAGTTGGAACCTACACTATAGTAACAGAAGTATTAGGACACATTACTTTTCCAACCATATGTGATTCTTTTTTCTTTACAAACTGTTACCACAAATTTGGAGGCGCACACTTCCTTTCACTTGAACAAGAACTGTGACCTCAACTCTGCTGAACACCTTTGGGATGAACGTTTTTATACCCGCAGGCCCGCAGGCCTTCTCACCCAAAATCGAATGGAATCTCTTCCCAGAAGAGTGGCGTTTATTATAACAAATGGGACTAAATGTGAAATGGAATGTTCAAAAAGCTACAAGAGTTATGAATCAGGGGTCCACAAATCTTTTTGTCCATATAGTGTATCTAACAAACACTTGCAGCATTCACAGCTTTCTAAAAACGTCACTAATCCGTTATTTAGCTTTGGATAAGTGCACAACCAGTAGAAATGTTCATAAACCGTAATAGAAATTAAACCATAACCGTAAAAGCCACATTAGCTAAACTTTGGAGAGTTTTTCCTGTTGGTCATGGCGTTCATCACATAGTGTTTAGAAGCCGTTAATTTGCTGCTACATGCATTTATTTGGCAACAGTTTAAGGTTAATGAAATTGCAAACAGTCCAAAGTCTAATCTGCTGACCCTTTACTGCCTTCATGTTTGTGCCAGGTGTAGGTCACACATATGAGGAGTAGGCAAGTGCACCATTAATTATGGAAGTAGCTGTAAATAATGTCAAACCAAAATGCAAAACCAGGGTCCCATCAGATGTCAAACAATGGAGGTGACTCGGTGTGGCATGTAAATAAAGTGTCACATGACTTGTTTTTAGAATAACCAAGAGAATATACCTAAACCAAAAGATGATTATGAAGAGCAAGGCACCATTTTTAACAAATGCCGGAAAAGTATAATTTTCCAAAGTTTGCTTGTAAAATTCCACATTGGTAGATTCATAACCCCAAATAAATCTAATACAGTTCAATTTTCCTCAACATCATGTGGAAAAGTGTAATGCGCCGAACACTTTATGGCACACGCACGCTATAGAAACAGAGTTTTGATTTACTGAATATAAACATATAATTAGCAGCAAGAGGATCCACGTGTGATGAGAAATCGCATGCATGGGTTTTCGCAATGAAACGAGCACTATAGTTATGTAAGAACAGGTACCATCATAAACAAAACAGCAAGTAAACTAAATGGCCGTAGACGAGGTGAAAGAGTGGGCAGATGGGTAAGGAAGTTTTCCACATCTTTTCCCAAGGATAAGTATTTTTCTGCTCTGTTTTAAATTCAATGCACTTAAAATTTCCTGCTATGCAGTTTGTTTATGGACCTTTTAGAATTTGTCTAAACCGAGCTGGCACTGAAAGACCTGCGAAAACACGAGTGAAATATGACATGTATGTCTGTGGCTCCAAGCTGTTCGGCCAACTTGATGCAATAGGAAAGCACTCATTAGCTCACTCGGTAGCATGGAATGTAGCGGCTGAACAGGATCCATCAGAGAAGACGGCGCGAAAAAAGATTTACCCGAACAGGTCCGTAAATGCTAGCTTTTCAGCTGCTGAACACTTCAGTGAGGTTTTTTTTTCCCTCTCAGCTTAGTGTGATTCAGGTCTTGCCACGCAAGTGTCATTCGACCCTTGTTTCTCTTTTTGCTGCTGGAATTTTTTTTTTCTTTTTAAAAAGATGCAACGCTAAAAGGAAGGGGTGGAAAATGCTCTGAAGTTGCTAGCAACAGGTTGCCATGTTTATTCATGTGAATCAGCAGTCAAGCTGCGTTCAACCGACCAAACGTATAAGATACACTGCCATTCTCTATTGAAGGTTCCTGGCAATGAAATTAAGGTCGTGCATAAACAGGTCTTCAGTTCATGATCACACCAGAATGGGGGATGGATATGATCCCAGTGGCTTCGAATGTGGAATGGTTGTTGGTATCAGAAGATATTTGGAGATTTCAAAAATAGTGTGGGATTTATTTATTTATTTTTTTTTTTACACTGTTTTTTCAAATGGTGCTAAAAACCAAAAACATACAGGAAACACCTTAAATAGCTCCGTTCAAGTGGGTCCCATTACATCAGTCCCAAAATCAACAGTAATATAGTTTAAAAAATCACCAAATTCTCGTTAATGTTGTTGCAACTTGTTTTTTATGCTCCATGTTTTATTTACACTGTGGTGGAAAAATATGGTTCTCTTTAGGAGGTCACCGAGACCACTATTAGAATGCATCATCATTATTAGTGTTAGCAAGTTTGTTGCTAGATTTAGCAACTTTTCAGCCTACCTTTTTACAGCAACTTTTTTTGGAAAGTGACTCAAATCCAAACAGCATCAGTTACTGCAAAGCTGGAAGACAAAAGTAAGTCAGTGCAGGTTCAGGGCTACATAAGGTTTCAATAGCGAGGCACAGAAGCTGCAGCAGCAGCAACAATTGTTGGCTGAGTGCAGCAACAGTAACACATTTTACATAAAACAAGTAACAAAACAATCACAGTTAAAACACAGTGAACATAGCTGTTTATGATCGTTTGATCTGTAAGAGTCTTAAATACATCCAATAACATGAATTCATAGTTGATGATGACTGCTGTGTATACTCAAAAACCGTTTCGAAAGCACCACATCCCAACCCATTCTTGCACCAGAGAACGAAAAGGTCGTTCACAGACGATGCATCAACAATGTTGTTGCACTTAGCAAGGAGTTACAAGCAAGGCTCTGGAACACTATATCGAAACCTTGCTAATCTGCTTGCTTGGTAATCTATGATTCATCAAAAAATGAATCTTCTGGAACTGTTGGAATTAAGGATGATGGTGCCAGTGTAAACTCCAATGTGTATGAGAAAAGTGCAAGAGGGGAAACCCTGAACAGCTAACCAGCCAAGCAGAACCATCATCCTAAAAGGCACCCAGCAGTGAGGATGTCACATTTAAGTTAAAATGTACTTAAATACAGTAACTAATTACATTTACTGGTTTGTTAATGGTTGAGATGCGTGTGTGTCTCACGGTGAATGCGTGTTGTGTCTCACGGTGAATGCGTGTTGTGTCTCACGGTGAATGCGTGTTGTGTCTCACGGTGAATGCGTGTGTGTCTCACGGTGAATGCGTGTGTGTCTCACGGTGAATGCGTGAGACTTAAGAGCCCTGTGGATGTCAGAGGAAAAAAAGAAAGACCCGTTTTTGTGCTGACAGGAAGTCAACAGTCATGATGATCAGAAAAGCATCATATCAAATCTCGGGTCACGGCACCACGTCGAGAATCAAATGCTCTATTTGGGGACATCATCGCTAGATACTTGAAAACTGAAAAAAGTCGAACATTTAATCTCTGCTATTTTCGACCTGGTTGTCGTGCCTTGAAATTTCATGGTCACTCCTTACCTAATCTACACTTCTGTATTGTGCACACGACAATAATAACGTGACAGGATGTGTGTTTGAGACCAGTGGAAATGTTTGAAGTGGCACGTCGATACCTTCGTTTCCTTTCCCTTGTGATTTTTCCCTCTGTTGTTCAATCGCTATGGGCAACAAGGTGGTTTAATAGCAGGGGGCTGGAGATGCTCCATTTTGTCCTCAGTGAAATCGGGGGAGGGGAGGACGGAGAGGACGGTGAGGGGCTGTGTCCTTGTCGAAACACCCACATGTAAGAGTTTATGTGGAGGACATGGGCTTCCTCCTCACAGCTGCGCTTCAAAGTGCTTCAAAACACTTTTCCTTTTTCCACCACCGGGCTGAGAGTGGAAATCTGGAAAGGTTTACTGTGTGTGTGTGTGTGTGTGTGTGTGTGTGTGTGTGTGTGTGTGTGTGTGTGTGTGTGTGTGTGTGTCTTTGATGGGGAAAGGGCTCTAGGGAAGCGACGAGTTGTAAGTGTGAACAAACGGTCTCCATGGCGACGATGGGCTGTCGTGGTGATGGATGGAGTACAGAGGGAGGATGAGGAGATCAGTCTGAGTTTGCAGATTTTCTTTTTTTCCCCCTTCTTTTCCTCTCTTCTCTTTCCTTATTTATTTATTTTCTTTTCCTGTTGTTTTCATAACTTTTCTTCTTTAATTTGTTTTCTAAAGTTTTCTTCTCTGTCTTGAATATTGTCCATTCTGTCTCTTTTCTATCTGTTTTTTGCCCCACCATGTCTCTTCTGTTCTATTTCTCTTCTCATCTTTTTTATTTCGTATCTGTTCCCTTTTTTCCTTTTGTAGTCTTGTACATTCTATTTGCCTTACAACTCTTGATGATTTCCTCCTTCTCTTTATTTCTCTTCTCCTTCTATTCTCCTCTCCTAACGTCTCATCTCACCACCTGTAGGTCTTTATACGGCTTTAATTGCGTTAACCAAAAACAAATGAGACAAGCTGACCAACTTCTTCTGCTGTAGAAATCATGTCTTAATTTGCTTTCATTATTGTGTGTATGTGAAAAATTCTTTGTCTTCACACTAGTGTGTATGATGGGAGTTTGGATAAGATCTTCATTCTCAATAAGAAGATGAAACCTGTTCTTGACTCACACACAGTTTGCCCTTGTCACTCTTGATGTCCATCCTTTGAGCTGGATTTTCTTTTATATAGAAACATTTAGATGTTTTTTTTTTCTTTGTTTGTTTTTTTGTTTTTTTTTAGATCAGTCATCTACTTCCCAACTATAGAACTCTTTTGCAATGTGAAACCCTGAACAAATTCAGCACAGCGAGATCTAAATTTGAAGTGAACTGTAAGTTAAAATAAACAAACCGCTTCAAGGGCTTATGACTGCAGTTTGCATGAACAGTTCTACATTTAAGCCCCCCTTCACTGAACAGCACACCTCAACGATGATAAAACTATAATAAATGGGCATTCGGTGACATCCAGAAGAAGATGGGTTTCCTACTGAATCTGGTTCCTCTCAGGGTTTCTTCCTCAGGGAACTATTCTTTGTTACTGTTGCCACTTTTGATAAAATTATAGGCACTAAATTCATATTTTATAACCTCTTAATATCTGTAAAACAGCTTTGGGACAATGTCCATTTGTCAAATGCGCTACACAAATAAAACTGTTTTAAATCAAATGTTTTACTGAAATTGCAGCACAAATCAAGTTTGCAATTTTTTACATTAACATTCTGTTAAAGTTCTGCCATTTCTTACCACAGCTGTAATAATGGCAACATTTCTGATCAGAACGTCAGCACTTTCTCCAAAGTAATACGTCTAATAGCTTACATTTCCAGAACATAGTATCTATGATAACAGTGACATTTATGCCTGACAAAAGTTTAGAAACATCGTCTGGTTTATGTTTTTCGAGAGACATGCACATGTTCTTTTTTTTTAACCTATGCAACAAACTAGGTCATGTAACAGTATGAACATTTACTTCAACCAAACAGAGATATACATGTCCAGACTTTATTTTCATTGAAAAATCCTCCCTTAGCATGAAGAACAGCTTTACAAACTCTTGGCATCCGGACATTGTCGTATGGTAAAGTCGGTTCCAATGAGCCGCACTCCAGACAGAGTCGCATGGTGTTGAAGGGTGGAACGGTTGCCATGCTGGTTTCTTTTACCTGGACTAAGTCTTCAACCTTCCCTGCTCCAAAACAATCTTCTCTCGCTATACACAAGTTCTTCTTATCGAGCCAGAAATGTCACCTCTGTCCACAGAACTTTCTTCCAGTCATTCATTATGTAATTGATGCGTGTTTTCGGCTTTATAAACGACCCTGTGTTTCCAAACTTTTGACATACTGTAGTGATGAGTAAAATTTATGCTAACTGTAATAGTAAACATTATGGATAGCAAAAAGACCAATAATGCAACATTTCTGATGGTACTTAGTGTAATAACTATAACGCTGTTAAAGAAAAAAAAAGGCTAAATAATCTCTGGAGTGTTTACTGACCCAGGGCTGTGTGTCCGTCCTGATTGTTACAGAACTCGCTGTGGTTTTTTTTTTTTTTATCGCACTTTCAGCTGTTGCGACTTTGTGCATCTGCAAAACCAATACATGTAAATATATGTTTCCTGAGTGTGTGCTTGTTGAAATGCAGTGTGTTGATCAGTGGATTATCAGCACACACCCAGTGGTTGGAAAAGCCATCTTGTGAAATAGTTGTTGATTTTGAAGCACAGAGGTGTAAAGCTACAGCTTTTCCTGTTTCCCTTCCACTCTTATTTATTTATTTTTTTCTTTTTCCTGAATACTTTTACATTCCTGGTATGTTTTGATCTGGAGGCTCCTGATCACAGCGGGCTCAAAGTTCCTTAAAGTAACTCCACAAATAATTGTAGAAGGGATATAAATGGAAGCCGAGCTGTTTTCTTTTTTTTTACCATTTTACCACAACACCACCCTTTCCTCTTCCAGAACCCCCCCCTCCTTTCTTTTGCCTTGCCCCTCTCCACCCCCCCGAGAGGCTGAAATGAATAGGTTACGTATTTATTGTTGTAAGTTTCTGGTTAATGTGAGATAGACAGCTCGCTCTGGGGACAGCATTGTTTGGTTTGGGAAGTATTCTGCCGGTCGCCTAGCAACAGGCTCCTGGAAACGGGAGTGGACTGTGTTGCTACTGGCAACGGTTGTTGCTCTGCAAACAATGTGGGCCGGAGCGCAAACATGAGCCAAGACCGTGGGCTCCGGCGCTTAATTGAACATCTGCATGTGTTTTTCTGGCGCACTTTAAGTTCGCTTCCCTTTAATAACAAGCGACAGACTTCCCCCCTCAACCCTAATAATAAGAGTCATCTTTTTATTTACGTTTTATTTTATTTATCAAATATCACCGTTTCAAACACAAAAGCGCTTTTATAGGCATGGCTTTTATTCATTTTAATCTTTTACTCCTAATCATTTCGGAGCAGCTCACAAACATGACGTTGAATCTTTTTTCCCCTCTCGCATGCGTCTCAGCGTCGGGTTTAACGACTGCTTCGTGCGTCGACTCGCATGTACAGTAATGAAGCTCGACTCCGGTCACCACAGCCGCCGTTTCCGTCCTCAAGCCCAGACGAGCCGGGCCTCCCACTGGGTGCTGCTTTTGTACTGTCCAGAGCAGCTGGTGGGGAATTTAATGTGGCTTTTAACCTCTGCGAGAAGCCCGCACAGAGACCATCCCAGACCTCCAGACCTCCCGCTCTTCACACGCTCGCTCACACTTAATTAAAGTTCTGCTCAGGAGCTCCCTCAGGACAAAAGCAGAGTCTGAAGGGCGCCAGTTAAAGTCCCTCTGTTTCTGAAGTACTTCAGGGCTGAAGTAGCACCTGAAGAAAAACAGCCTTCTCTTCTCAGCTTTTCTCTTCTCTTCTTTTCTCTTCTCTTCTCTTCTTTTCTCTTCTCTTCTCTTCTCTTCTCTTCTCTTCTTTTCTCTTGTCTTCTCAGCTTTTCTCTTCTATTCTCTTCTCTTCTATTCTCTTCTCAGCTTATCTCTTCTCTTCTCTTTTCATTTTTCTTTTCTCTTCTCTTTTCAGCTTATATCTTCTCTTCTCAGCTTGTCTCTTTTGTTTCTTGACTCGTCTCTTCTTCCATTCTCTTCTTATCGCATCTCGTCTCATCGTATCTCTTTTAGTCTTGTCTCTCACCCTCTTCTCTTCTCTTCTCTTCTCTTCTCTTCTCTTCTCATTCAGTGGGTGAAAATGCCTTTCCTCTCATTCTGCCCCCTCTTCGTTGTCTAATGTCTCTTCTATCATGTTTCCTCTCCCCTCATTCCCCTCTTCTCCCTGTAACCTTTATGAGCTCATAATTAAGCTTAAATGGCACACAAAATTTTATCACCTCACTTTTTCCTCTCGTCTCGTCCCCCCCTCTGTCCTCTTGTGATGCAGGAGTAGTAAATTTTGTAAATAAATTTTTTTTTTGGCTGATTGCAGTAAATCGGGCAAGTGAAAAGCGTCCTTTTGTCGAGTTAGGACTCATCACCTGTTGCATCCACATTTTGCCTTCGCACTTAAAAACCCGTGTCAGGTCCGGGGTGTGTAGTCGAGCGGTTCGAGGGATATAAATAACATCATTGAGCGCTTTTGTTTCTGCCTAAGCTCTGTGCTATCAGGGAAAGAAACGTGCATTGCGAGCCGAGGGACACAGCTGGTGTTGACAGGAGAGACTCCGTCACAGTGGGACTTCAGTATTTACAAATCTTGTAAAATCGAATAAATACTTTTTTGTTCGGAGCGAGTGTATGGTTTCATGCCTCATTAATTTGGTCGTATTGGTGCTCATCACTAGGAGCAACCATGTTTTTTTGGGGGGGTTTTTTTGGGTTTTTTTTTATCTTCTGCTTCTTTTTTTTTGGTCTTGTCAATCTATTAGTCACTAATTAACAGAATGGTAAAAATATTTCTGAGCCGATTTCTTTGACAGATTTAATCATGTGCATAAATGCAGGCTGCTCATTGTCGTTCTGTGTTAAGCACTGATCTTAAAACAAGCTGTCAATCAAACACACACACACTTGGCGTTTTCATCCCAGCTCTGTCCCTGTTGCTTAAATGGCTCTGGTTCCTTCCAGGAGCTGATCTGAGATCTGTAGACCTGGCCGTGAGCGAAAACGGAGCAGGATATCCGCTCTCATATCGGACGGATTAGAGGCTTTAGTCCAATCCTAAAAGATGAGACGCTTCATCATAAGACCTCTCCTTCGATCTGTTGTTCATTGCTAACACTTTATTGGCACGGCCGGCCGTATACGGCTTTACCAAAGCAACCCTGAGACTCTGGGACGGAAAAAAAAAACATTTCTTATGTAGAAATACTCGTGTGGAATGAACCAAACTGAAGCTTTGCATAGAATAAAAGATAATAATACACCGCCTAGATACAGTGTGATGGTTACGATGGTCTCCAAAATTAGTAAATACCTTTCTTTCTTTCTCTTTCTCTTTCTCTTACTGTTTCTCTACCCCCCTCCCCTCTCCATCTCTCAATATAAATCTGCACATCTTACTTCTATCCATCCCTCTGTCTCACTGCATTTCTGCCTGTCTCTGTCTCTTCAATCTCTCTCTCTCTCACCCTTCCTTTCCCCTCTTTCACTATATATCCATAAATCTTAATTCTACCCACATCCCTCTTTCTCACCGCTTCTACACCTGTCTTTCTCTCTCTCTCTCTCTCTCTCTCTCTCTCTCTCTCTCTTGTGCACATGTGCGCTCTCTTCAATTTCTCACTCCATATCTATACATCTCTGTTCCACTCATCCCTTCCTCTGTCTGCATTTCTGCCTGTCGTTCTCTCTCTCTCCCTTCACTTTGTCTCTCTTGCTCTTCCTTTCCCCTCTTTCACTATGTATATCCATAAATAAATATATATCCCTAATTCTACCCATCCTGTGTTTATCCATACATCCTGTTCTTCCACCTGTCTCTCTCTCTCTCTCTCTCTCTCTCTCTCTCTCTCTCTCTCTCTCTCTTTCTCTCTTTTTCTCTCTCCTTTCTAACCATATATCTATAAATCTGTTTCACAGCATCTCTCCCTGTCTCTCTCTCCTTTTATTTTTTTCCTCTGTCTCTCTCTCTCCTTAATATACGCCTTTACGTGTCTCTTAATATCTTTGCGTCTCTGCATTTCTCTATCTCTTGCCCTCTGTTTTTCTCACTCATTCTGTCTCTGTCTCTCACAGTGTCCTGTTATCCCCATTTCAAACCACTTTCCATCGCTTGCGCTCTCTCTCTCTCTCTCTCTCTTTGATAATGTGTCTCTTTTCTGTCGCTTAACTCTGTTTCTTTTTGTCTCTCAGCTGATATGTTTCATCCTCTGTTTCTGTTTCTCTTTTGATCTCTCTTTTCTTCTTTCTCTATTTCTTATAATTCAATTCTCTCTCTCTCTCTCTCTCTCTCTCTCTCTCTCTCTCTCTCTCTCTCTCTCTCTCTCTCTCTGTCTCTCTCTCGCTCTCTCGCTCTCTTTTCTTCTTCTCCCACCAAAGTTCCAGAACCAGTGCTTTAAAAAAACAAGCTAAGAGAAAGAAAGATTGGGGTGGGGGGGATTGAGGGGTGAGAAGGTATGGTGGTATTGGAGGGGGGCAGGTAGGGAGGTGTCCAGTGTTCAGGGTGGTTGCTATGGTTCCCTCACCATAGCAACCAGCAAACGTTTACAAAGCATTGAGGAATTTCCTCATATCAGCTGGATTATTGGATCCCCTGGAGACGGACTCGCACACGAAACAAACGCTGCAGCTCATCAGAACACCATCCTGAGTGTGTGTGTGTGTCTCTGTCTCTGTCTCTGTGTGTGTGTTTGTGTGTGTGTGTGTGTGTGTGTGTGTGTGTGTGTGTGTGTGTGTGTGTGTTAGACAGAGTTTTTTATTTCAGAAGTTAAGAGAATTCTCCCTGCAGATTCCCCAGTTGTTTCTCTCTTTCACTTACACTCTCTCACACACACACACACACACACACACACACACACACACACACACACACACACACACACACAAACACACACTTACTTGGCCACTATTATCGCTCTGTTTTATGTCCTTCTGTTCTGATTTAAACAGGCCCGGTTATAACTTTGCTCACACACATTTTCACTATACCAAGTCATCACACACACACACACACACACACACACACACACACAGACTTCTGGCTGTAGTTGAACTCCCACCCAAATGCTGTGCTTGGTTGTGATTAGACTGTTAATGTAGCTTTTATTCATTGTGCCACAAAAAAGGTTCAGAGGTGAACGGCTCCTGGGGGGTGTCTGTCTTTCTCTCTCCCTCTCTCTCGCTCTCTCTCTCTCTCTCTCTCTCTCTCTCTCTCTCTCTCTCTCTCTGTCTCTCTCCCTCCCTCCCTGTCTCATGCCTTGCCCAGTCTGAATGCTCACTGAAAGGGCTCTTTGTAGAACCAGTTGGCACAAATGCCAACGTCTCGTCATTCAGTAGTCTGCTCTCATCCTCAGCTTTTTGGGTGTACCCCCACTCACATCTTTGTCTGTGTGTGTGTGTGTGTGTGTGTGTGTGTAGGGAGAGAAGAACATAATGCAGAACTCAGAAAGCGGCTCGGAGGCAGCGTCCGCAGTGGCGCTACAGACGAGCACTTCGGCCCAAGCGCCAGTCGTTCAACCTGTACCTCCGTCACAACAGGTACACACATACACACGCATACAAGTAAAATGCTTTATACCTTTTATATATGAACTATTTTCCATATTCACAGTCGCTGAGAGCAATTTACACACGATGCCTGATAGGACACTCAAAACTCACAAGTACAATTTTATTATCAGGAGAAAATTCCCGAAAATGTCCATCCTGTCAGAACTCAATATCCATCAAACACATTTTGCTGGACTGTGATATTTCTACCCCAAATTAATTTTAAACAGTTTAACAACACCTGAACAACTATGACCATAACCATAGAAGCTGACATGATTTTAAGAAAAAAAGGGAAACACACACACACACACACACACACACACACACAATACACCTAAAACATTAAAAGAAAAAGTAGTCTGTGCAGTCCAATAATGATGATTTATCACATTTTAACATCATATAGTAAAAGAAATGCAATAAACACAAACTTAAAATATGATTAAAAATTTTTTTTTTTATTAAAACACACGTTTAAAAGAATTTGCCCACACTACAGAACAGGCAATAAAAGAAAAAGCAGGTGAAGAACTTAACAGAGGATAACTGACAGCTCTGAATCTTAGTCTAGTTAATTAGAGTCTTCTCAAACCTGCCAGGAGATGATATGGAGTATAAATAGAAGTCTTGATTAGTCCTTCGAGAATAAGGAGGAGGAGGAGAACAAACCGTAACGATTTGGAAAAAGGAAAGGGGGGGGGGGGGGGGGGGGGGGGGGGGGGGGGGGGATCTGAGTAGCCGAGGGCATGCCGGCTTTGCAGTGGGTTTTTATGCCCCCCCCCCAGTCAGCCACGTTAGTAACATTTATTACCTGTTATAATGTTTCATCAAACCTCTTGGTTCGTTTTTTCCTTTAAAACCCCCGGCTACCTGCTGGGGAGGTAAATCATACTGATGTTCTGCTGAAAAACAGGAATGTATTGTGTCTGATTAAGTAAAATGATTAGTGTCAATGGTTGGAAGTCTGGTGTTGGGTTATACACCATATATATATATATACATTTTCAGACAATTAGAATTGTTTAATCCATATGTTTACCAGCTTATATTTTAAAGTTCATAAACATTTTAATTTGAGACTCCTTCCTTACAAATTAACAACAACAAAAACAGCCTCCCATATCAATGCTATGTAGGATTTTAAATAACATTATGTATCATATTTATTATTAAGGGCATGATATTAAGTGTAGACGTTTTTCCTGTTCGAAACTGCTGTCATTCAACATGAATCAACTCTTTCAATCAGAATTTAACAGCCCTCGAATTCAAAATTCTAATTTTACACATGCAGTGAAATGCTTTATACGACTGTTCAACATTTAAACATGAAAAATAGAATATACGGATTAAAAACATTAAGTAAATAAAAAAAATATATATAAAGTTCAAGGGAATATATATATATATATATACACACACACACATGAATTCCCTCAGCAATTACACAAATGTAATTATTATGAATTATTTAGAAAAATGCTCATATGGTTGTTATGGTGACACTGATTCAGACCATAGATTGCAGATATATAGATATACAGGCAAAACATAATTACATTATAAAATTATAAGCAGTGCAATAAATAACACTGTTTATCTCAGCAAGTGAAATATGACTTTTGTGTGTGTCTATATATATATATATATTATTGAAGGCAGTTTTCAACAGTTTTAATTTGTGCTTGTAATTGTATTATGGTTGCTCATCAGGCTTTCACAGACAATAGTTATTTATTTATGTGTGTGTGTGTGTGTGTATGTGTTTTCCTGGTTTTGCAGCGAGTGTTAGTTCAGACCACAGGCTCATCCCCAAAGCCACAGGTCCAGCAGCTGTCTAGAGTGCAACAGGTTCCTCAGCAGGTATACACACACACACACACACACACACACACACACACAGACAGTGTAATCTCTTTCACACCTGGCACATCTTATCTGTCTTTCTCTCACTCTGCCTCGTGCTTTATCTCCCAGACCAGTGGCAGGTGTGTGAAAATCCGACATGATGAATTCTGTTCGGTTTTCCAGACTAATAGCGGTTTGAGGCTCGTTAATGAGCTTTGGCTTTTTCGCAGCTCTTTTTGGGATCCGATCACACACTTACGTTCTCACCATAGTTTCAGATGTGCTCCTTTCACATCTTGAACTCTAGTACTGATTGCGGAAACTGCATTGATTTTTGCTTGTTTCTCTCTCTCTCTCTCTTTGTGTGTGTATGTGTGTGTGTGTGTGTGGGCCAGGTGCAGCATGTACAGCACGTATACCCCTCCCAGGTGCAGTATGTTGAAGGAGGAGACACAGTCTACCCAAATGGCGCCATGTATGTCACGTTTCCTTTAATAAAAAACTGAATAAACCAAATGTAAAGCTCTTTTCTTTCTCATGTGGCAAATGAAATTATTTGATATTACCCTTATCAACTTTCAATAAATGTTATTTCGACACGCCTACCAGACATGCTGTAGGGGACGCAAATCATTTGGCAAACGCGATCAAATGCAGCTCAATTGTTCACATTCAGTGTAAAGTAAAGCAGACACTTGAGTATGCATGAGACCTGCAAAACATTGGCTCACTTTCTGATGATTAGCTGTTTTTATATCCGGCTAGTGTCTTCAACAATCCGTAATGAGCAGCCCAGAAGCAGGACGACATGAGGAACGTTTTTTACATCATACATTTATAGCATTTAGCAGATGCCCTTATCCAAAGTGACTAACTTGTATCTTATTTATATATACTACTGAGCCCTTAGTGATTTAAGGGCCTTGCTCGAGGGCCCAGCAGTAGCAGATTGGTGGTGCTGAGATTTGATCTCATAACCTTCTTATTAGAAGTCCTCTCTCTTAACCCTTTAAGCTACCAGTGGTTTTCATCAATTGTTGTAGCAGTTTAGCAGCTGACGTTTCCACCAGTCTGATGCACGTGCGACATCCTCTGTCGCTCGTTCAAGCCCAAATCAAACTCTGGTGGAGATTTGAAACGTTCCAGTCTGTTACGTTTTTAGATATTTCTCACAGCTTGTCAGTAAAATTGATTTTCCCCCCTTTATGGCATGTGCGGCACGCATCGTGAGACACGCGTGTCGCTGTTCATGCAGCGCCAACCTCAAAACATCGTTATAAACCCCTGAAGGCTTTTTCGGCTTCCTTCAGTAATGTGAGACTAATTAGACCACACAGTAATTAAACATGTTTATCTAAAACTAGACAGATTTGTTTTTTTCGCCGTGCTGTCAACCGAGTGCGGTCCGTCTCCGTCTGACTGCCTGACACGGTGTGGGCTGAACAGTCTTCGCGTCAATTTAAAAACTGGGGATCAGAAATTAAATTTTGGTTTTCCTTTTAATTTCATGTAATGGATACAGAATGCAAAACACACTTCTGGTTATCTTCGTATTTTACAGAGCAGGTTTCCTACACATTTTGAAAAAATTGTGGAATTTGATGTAAGTGAGTTTTCCAGGTCTTGATTAATATGGAAAATAGAACATGGAATATTCAAAAATATTCGTGTTTCCATACTTTTGCCCTGTTCGGTTTTCTAATTTATAAATTTATGAATAAAGAATATTTAAAAAAATGTTATAAAACAAAGGCACAATTTATTTATTTATTTATTTTTTCCATTTAAAAATGCTCCGTGTCCACACTTTTGTTTTCAATTGTTTCCCAAAAGTTGTCTGCCGTTTGTTTACTTTAAAACGTCACGCCAATGTCCAAAAAACTCTTCATCTTTTTTTCTTCTTCAAAAAGCTACACATTTTTGTTGACTGAGAACGTCGTCTCAGTGTGGACAAAAGGCGAAAATGAGGCAAAAGATGCCTTTTCTAACCTTTCAGTGCAGTCCAAAAGTTTGTTCATGGAGTTAGGTGCAGACTCTCAGTGCTGCCAAAACATTGGTGCTCAAACAGATCTGCACAGATTTGTCCAGTCGTTACTTTGCGAGGCAGCAGTTGCCGTGACGGTACGGGCGCATCCGACTGTGCCGTATGGAAAACATCTGAGATTCTGACTCCGACGTACATCAGAGATTGTAATGTAACGCGTGTTATAGTTTACATTTTAAATTATTTCAGATGTTAAATAAGCATTTTTCCTAAATCTTATAAGTCTGGATGTTTAAGTCTGGGAAAAAGTATTGAATTTGGAAATGAAAAATGTGAAGGAACCCTGATATAAAGAGCTGGCTAGAGAGACGAGAGACAGGAAGAGACCCGGGTTGAGACTGAAAAGGAAAGAGGCTAATGGAGTGAATGGATGAAAGTGTCAGGGATGGAGAAGCTGTCGTATGTTATATGTCTGTGAACTCCTTAACCTTTCTCTCTCCGTCTCTTCAGCCGCACAGCGTACACCTATAACCACGACGCCCAGCTCTACGGTCAATCCAGCGGCAACTCCTACTTTGACACTCAGGCAGGGGCTACGCAGGTCACAACGGTCGTCTCCTCAGCCAGCAGCGTCGCCTCCCACGGCATGGTGGGCATCCCAATGGACGTAGGCGGCAGCCAAGTGATCTCCAGCAGCGGCGCTTATCTCATCCACGGGGGCATGGACGGCCGCCATCACGCCACTCCGTCCTCTCGGTCCTCCTCTGCGATGGTACGTTTCAGCCGTTTTCCAGCAGAAAAAAAGCTGTTTTATGACGGAGTTCCCTCAGGACACCACATGTTTTATTTCCTTTTTACATCAGCCTGAAAGCAGCAGCTTTCCCTTTCTGCAATGTGCTGATTAATGAAATAATCCAGATGTTCAGTCAGTTCAGAAATCAAAGCATGAACCACCGTTACTGGGTCAAGTGAACAGGAGAGAAAACTGGACAAGGAAGCGTGAAAGAAGAAAACGGAAAAAAAAGGCGAGAGAGAGAAAGCGTGTGAAGATGATGGAGAGAGTATCCTCGCAACGGATCGCAAAACCCACGGTTCGGATCACATTACGGTTTTTGAGTCATGGATCGGATAATTTTTACAGAATATCGGATAACAACCAAAAAAGGGGGGGGGGGGGGAAAAAAAATGCGTTGACAAATACAATGCGCTTTCCATTTATTACGAAAAAAGTTACAGCAAGTAAACAGCTCCCATTTAATCGTATTTCAATGATGCAGGAGGCTTTTCAAGTTCTTCTGCTCCTCAGCCAGACTGTCGCTGTCCGATTAACGTGTCCCATTCAGGTGAACACACCACTGCTCCGTGTAGATAGGAAATGACATATTGTCAGGGAAAGAAAAAAACGTCTTGCGTTCCACGATCGTTAAAATAATTAACATCGATCCGCAATAAAACGAGGAATTAATCTGCGGTTCATGCGCCTGCCGGACCGCTAGTCGTGATCCGTACGGATCAACTGCGATCCGTTGCACAACTTAAGAAAGAGTGATCGTGAGGATCGTGAGGAAGAATGGAAAAGGAAGAGAGAGAGGAACACAAGGTCTGGTACAGAAAAAAAAGTCTGGTACAGAATGTTGGAGAGGTTGGAAAGAAATGAACAGAGAGGCTGTGTTACAGAGGGGGAGAGACTGGAAGTGGGGGGAAGACAGGGAACGAGAGACTGAGTGAGATACTATTGAAAGGGAGGAACACAACGAATGAGACCAGATAACGATACTTAGTGAGCAACTGAGATGAATAGTAGATAAAGATATTTATCTAAGTGGAGGCGGGCGTTTTCTCTTTCGTCGCTTTCAGTGATTCAGCAGGGTCTAGAGCATCTCGATCGCCCTGCGGCACATAGCATCCCCTCTCGGAGCATTACGTTTGGCCCTTGGGAACCTTTAAAATACCTGAAAGGATGCCTGCTTTCTCCTTCCTTCTCTCTCTCCATCTTTTATCCGGTTTTAGCCTGTCGTTTGTCATTTTGCAACATGAGGGAATTCCAAAGAAGAGCTTTATTGCGGTATTATGAATTACACCAAGGCTTTTGCATTTGCATGCGTCATTGTGCGAGTCGGTAGGAGGATCTCGGCCTGCCGCCTAACCCCCACATCTCCGTATTCACATTTTCTTTTGTGTAACGTGTTCGTCTGCACACGCACACACACACACACACACATACACACACACTCACTGACTGTAATGGAATTGCCCTGATCTTGCTACAGCTAACAGTATGATTGCTTTTTTTTTTTCTTTCTTTTTTTTTTGGCATTTCTTTTTCCTTACCTTCCTTTGCCTGTCACCTGTTCTCACTCCCCTTCTTCCCTTCCCCTTTTGGTTCTGCATGCTCCTCCCTTCTTTTTCTGTAGCTTGAAATGGCGATTGAAAACCTCCAAAAGTCTGAAGGGATTGCTTCTCACAAGAGCATCCTGCTCAACAGCCATGTAAGTCCTCTAAAGCAAACTTTATTCAGAGAAAGAGCGTAGAATAAAGTGAGGCCCACTGCAGCCTACACTCCACACCTTCCTGCTGCTCCTCTGCTTTGCTAATTGCTTTTCTATTGTTGGGTATCGCTTTTCCGCCTGGAGAAATGATTGGGTGACTGCTTACCTTATTCCGAATCATCTTCTGATGTTTCTGCATGATGTTTGATTCTGAAGTATTTTATATAATGTACCTAAAACTAATGTATAAAGTTCAGACTAATTTTAAACTAGAGCAATGTAGCTGATTTTGAGAAACTGTCAGTCGTTGTTCAGAATATTTTTGCCCACGCCTACTTCAGGTTCAGATCGTGACGGTGCAATGCGTCTCAAATCAGTAACACAGGGCCTTTATTTGCATATCGAACATGATTGGCTCTTAGTTTATGATGCCGTAACTTGTAAATTTATGCACGC
Organism: Silurus asotus; assembly: GCA_024362625.1. Classification (NCBI taxonomy): domain Eukaryota; kingdom Metazoa; phylum Chordata; class Actinopteri; order Siluriformes; family Siluridae; genus Silurus; species Silurus asotus. The sequence goes on along the minus strand of MU574226.1, from coordinate 5,887,559 downwards.
GATCTAAATCAGCGTTCCACAGATTAATTCTAACTCCGTTTCTCTTTATAACATGCAGGATTATATATATATATATATATATATATGTGTGTATATAAGGTTCAGATCGTGACGGTGCAATGCGTCTCAAATCAGTAACACAGGGCCTTTATTTGCATATCGAACATGATTGGCTCTTAGTTTATGATGCCGTAACTTGTAAATTTATGCACGCGATCTCAATCGGCGTTCCACAGATTAATTCTAACTCCGTTTCTCTTTATAACATGCAGGATTATATATATACTTAATGGTTGAAGAAGGTCTTAAATGTGACTTTGTGATTGTTGAGTGTTATCGTAATTGTTATACGATTTGACATTATCGAGTAAATTCGAAACCCAAACTAAACGGAAGTAGGTTAGACTAAGCCTAAGCTTTTTTTATTAAAAAAAATAACTGTTTGCTGGAAAAAGACACCATAGCATACAAAACCCAACCAGCTACCGCTACCTCTGTAGCGCATTAAAGAATTATGTACATTAGCATGCACTATTATGCTAATCTGCTGCTGTTGTGTAAATAACACATACAAGGGGTTTCGGCTAAAGGAGCAGTAACGGGCCATAAATAAGACTTCATTTTCCCTGATTGTTGCACATAATCTGTTCTGCCCTTCGAAGAGTTTTGGCAGTGGGCTTTTAGTTTTAGAATCCGGCTCATAAAGAGTTTGATTGTTATCTCACAAGTTAAATGGAGCGTGTTCGAGCAGGGAAATACATTATTCTGAGGACTCTCCAGGTGGTACAGACTTGGACCGGGGGGCTCCATCCAGAACGCGGGCTTAACTTGGCACTCAACTGAAATTTACCCGCCCCTGTTCTTTGTCACATGCTTAAGTGTCTTTAAACAGTTCCAGCACTACACTTACTTTTTTACTTAATGGCAGAGCTGCATCTCAGGTGTGTGTGTGTGTGTGTGTGCGTGTGTGTGCGTGGGAGTGGAAAATGTGCTTTGCCTTTCCAGGCTGCTGTCACTGCATCAAGTCGTTGTTTATTTCTAATGTAGACGGTAAAATCTCCCATGTAAACTAGAGGTGAACCGATACTGACAATGACACTGATCCTGATCCTGATAGCAGTTATTGCAACAGAATTTCTCCAGGATCGTACCACAGATTTGTTTTTTCAGCGGTGGGGAAGTGCAAGTTTAGCAACACTTGGCTTGAAAAAATTAATTTAGGGCTCGGTTAAGGCCAGTTTTTTATTACAACTTATTTATCTGTGTGATTTTGATGTTGTGATCTAGGTCTTAAATTTAATTCTCAATGGTCGTAAGAAGGTCTTAAAAAGTCTTAAATTTGACACTGTGATTATCGATGGTTACAAATGTGATATTGATTTTAATACAACAGTTTAATGATCTAGAAACAATAAAAGAGACTTACATTTTAGACACCATGTCGCCGGTTTTTGCTCGTTTTTTCCAACAAAAATAATCCCTAACAAAGCCACAGCACTGTTTTGTATCTCTGAGCAATAGTGAGTAAGTGAGTGATTGCGAATGAACCAAATATCTTATATAACCGTGAATATCAGTACTCTACATTTTTTGTTTAAAATATCAAAACATTATTTTATGCATTTGTAACTGCAGGTTAAAGCATTACATGTTTTTCTCAGCTGCATAATAATGTGTAATAGGGCTGTGTATCAGCAAGAATCTGGCGATACAATACGTATCATGATCCCAGGGATGCGATACAAAATGCACCTCGAGTGCACCTCAAACTCTTCCTGTGTAGAAAATAATTAATGTTGATCAAATGTAGCTGTTTATTTTAATGTGGTCTTATTTGTTTTATAGGCTTTAGAATCAGTGTAAAATTGTAATGAAAGTTGTGTGTGTGTGTGTGTGTGTGTGTGCGCAGCTGCAGTGGCTGTTGGATAACTATGAGACAGCGGAAGGAGTGAGCCTGGCACGCTGCTCTCTCTATAACCACTACCTGCGTCACTGCCACGAGCAGAAGCTGGACCCAGTCAACGCCGCCTCCTTTGGCAAACTGATCCGCTCGGTGTTCATGGGGCTGCGGACTCGCCGCCTCGGCACCAGGTTTGTCTCCACGTGCACACCCTTAAACAATCGTAATTGTTAATACTTCTCAGAATGCGCCAGTTCTGCTAAGATGTTTGTTTCATATGTATGTAAGGAGTCTCCAGTGTCAGTGCGTTATAACAGGCAGAGCTGCAATGTTACGTGTTACGTTTATGCTTCCACAGTCATTTGGTTTTTGCCTAATCCAGGGGTCCCTAAACATTTATCTGTGAGGGATACAAATGAGCATCATTTGTCAAGTGGTTTAAAAGAGCATCGTAATGGCATTTTTTTTTATATTCATTGCTATTGAAATTAAAACATTTGCTTATGCGTATGGTTAATGTGTGAATCTAACAAAAAATTTGACTATGTTAATGACTAGAATTTGATATATATATATATATATATTAAAATATATATTACTTTTTGGTTTTAGTTCATTTAAATTTACCTGTGGAACATTGTGTCTCGCAGGGGAAACTCAAAGTACCACTACTACGGCATCCGAGTGAAGCCTGACTCACCTCTCAACCAACTACAGGATGACACTCAGTACATGGCTATGAGACAGCAGCCCATTCACCAGAAACAGAGGTGTGTGTGTGTGTGTGTGTGTGTGTGTGTGTGTGTGTGTGTGTGTGTGCACACTAAATGCTCATTCTCTAATAATGAGTCTTTCTTTTCCCTAATGAGCAAAATTATCTCTATATTGCTTCCATCTTGTAGTTTCCCGATTAGTGCCCATCATGTATGAACCTACTGCCCTAGCTGACGTGTGTGTGTGTGTGTGTGTGTGTGTGTGTGTGTGTGTGTGTGTCTGTCTGTGCGCACAGGTTTAAGCCGTTACAGAAGATGGGTGGGATGAGCGATTGCATTTCTTTCGGCTCTCCGCACTCCAGCAGCACACCGGAGCAGAGTGTCGCCGCTCAGAGCCAGCACCACCAACAGTACATCGGTAACTAATACTACTGTAATATAACACATTCAGGAAACATGTACAACATGTAATATAACTGACGATTTTGTAATCCCTGTTATGAACTGACAAATTTGCTGGTTATAAAGCTATGTAAGAAAAAACTTAAGGTTTCTTGAGACGGTGCGGAACGTTACGCACGGTTCGGTACGAACCTCAGTTTTTAAGTCACGGCTTTTTGGGGGGCGGATACAGGCTTCTATAGAGCGCTCCAGAGTTTAGGCGGTGTGTCAGTTATTTGTTTTGTGGGGAAACAGTGCTCCGTGTGTAGTTAAACGGACAAAATAATTGGCCTCGTTGCATTTTTGTATTCGAATTACTCAAGTTACTCAAGGAATCATTTTAGCCTTAGGGTATATACAGTGCAGCCAGAAAGTATTTACAGGGCTTTACTTTTTCTGCATATTATGTTGCATCCTTATTCCAAAATAGATCAAATTCATTATTTTTAAATGAAACCCACAATGACAACATGAAAGAAGTTTGTTTGAAATCTTTGCAAATGTATTAAAATATATATATATTTTTTTTTAAATAGAGGGTAAATAACTATTCACAGCCTTTGCTCAGTACTTTGCTACAAGCTCAACATACCTCTGTTTGGGCAGGTTCTCCCATTCTTCTTTGCAGAACCTCTCAAGCTTTATCAGGTTGAATGGGAAGCGTCGGTGCCCAGCTATTTATAGATCTCTCCAGAGATGTTCATCAGGTTTAAGTCTGGGTTCTGGCTGGGTCGCTCAAGGACATTCACATAGACCTTCCTGTAGCCACTCCTTTGTTATCTTGGCTGTGTTCTTAGGGTCATTGTCCTATTGGAAGATGAACCGTCACCCCAGTCTGAGGTCCAGAGATCTGGTGCAGGTTTTCATCAAGGACATCTCAGTACATTGCTGCATTTATCTTTCCCTCAATCCTGACCAGTCTCTCAGTTCCTGACACTTAAAAACATTCCCACAGCATGATGCTGCCACCACCATGCTTCACTGTAGAGATGGTATTGGCCAGGTAATGAGCAGTGCCTGGTTTCCTCTATACATGACGTTTGGCATTCAAGCCAAAGAGTTCAATCTTTGTTACATGGTTTGACGGTTCTTCAGGTGCCTTGGCAAACTCCAGGTGGGCTGTCATGAGACTTCTACTGAGTGGCTTTTGTCTGGCTACTTTAGTATGCAGGACTGATTGGTGGAGAGCTGCAGAGATGGTTGTTCTTCTGGAAGGTTCTTCTCTCTCTACAGATAAATGCTGGAGCTCTTTCAGAGTGGCCATCGGGTTCTTAGTCATCTCCCTGACTAAGGCCCTTCTTTAACGATCGCTAAGTTTGGCCAGGCAGCTCTGCTACAGGAAGCTATTCAAACTTCTTACATTTACGGATGATGGAGGACACTGTGTTTATTGGGACCTTCAAAGCTGCAGAAATGTTTGTCCACTTCCTCAGATCTGTGCCTTGATACAATCCTGTCTCAGAGGTCTACAGACAATTTGATGGAATTCATGGTTTGGTTTGTGCTCACTGTGCTAACTAATGTAGACAGGTGTGTGCCTTCAAAATAATGTTCAATCAACTGAACTTACCACAGGTGGACTCCAATCAAGTTGTAACATCTTAAGGATGATTAGTGAAACAGGATCCACCTGAGCTCAATTTTTTGGCTGTGAATATGTATAATTTATTTATTAATTTATATATATATATATAATTTGGCAAAGATTTTAAACAAACTTCTTTTACATTGTCATTATGGGATTTTGTTTGTAGAATTTAGTAAAATTATTTCAGCATAAGTACTAATGTCTGCATTAAAGAAGTGCACAAGATTATTTATTTATTCATTTGATTTATTTATTCATAAATTCCTTAATTTTATCCATCCTTTATTGACTCCTTCGATATGGGGAATTGTCATACTGAACAAAGCTGTGTTTTTGCGCATGCGTACAGAACAAATGTTTTTTCCGGTACGTATTGAGTAGCCACAGTGACACTGCACTCAAAGTGTGAGGCGCAGACTAAATAAACTTGAAGTCCGCCACTTAATATGTCAGAACTTACTTATTTCAACTCTGTTCTGCACCTAAAAAAAACAAGAATATAATTTGGCACACCCACACACACACACTCACACACTCACACACAAACTCACTCACACACTCACACACTCACACACTCACACACACACACACACACACACACACACACACACACACACACACTCTCCCCGTGGCAAAAGTCCCGTACTGAAACGGTTCAGTATGAATGCATATACCATTACACACCTTTTGGGACGTAAATATTATAATATTATAACGTTGTTTATTCTACTGTCATCAGACACAAACGTCCTGCTTTAGATACCTTATGCAAATGATCATCACGCATATGATAATTAGCCTAAAAAAGCCTAAGTGATCTAGTGGCTTCATTATTTTTGTTATGAGAGAAACAGTTATCCCACGAATAAGCTTTTTTTGTTTTTTTGTGTTCATGACTTGGTGTATGTTTTGCAGATGTCTCTCACGTCTTGCCCCCGTTCCCCTCTCTCGATCTGGATTCCTGCCCGCTGCCGGAGCGCATCTCCATGAATGACGTGAAAAAGCTGCAGAGCATCTATCGGGACCACTGCGAGGTACTCCTGCCCTTCACTCATTCACTCTGTCTCAGACATGTGTTCATCACTGCTCACCTGCAGGACGCTCGCCCAAATTAGTAGCTCTGAACTCGGGTTTAATTTTCTCTTCCTGACCCTTTCCTACTGCTTCTCCATGTTCATCTCACACCTTTTGTTCCCAAGATCTTTTCATCCCTCACTCAGCATCTTTCCAGCCATGCCAATTAACCTTTCAGGCAGGCGGAGACAGGCGCACGCGCACACACACACACACACACACACACACACACACACACACCCCCAGCATGACCAGCAGACAAAAATTTCAGATATTTGTATCCTTGTGGGGACATTTGGTCTTCAACAGTGAAGAAAAATCTATTTTCTGTTTTCTTTCCCCCCATTAAAGTTTTTCTACCATCAATCTTTTTTCAATCTTTTATTTATTTTTTTTTTTTTCTATATTGTTTAGTTTTTATAGCTCCTTATCTGTTCTGTTATTCGTCAAGTTTCCAGCTCAGTTCAGCTCTTTGGGGCGTTTCTAACCCAGCTTGTTTACTTCTGTGTGCCTCTTACTTACACACACACACACACACACACACACACACACTCACACACTCACTCTCAAACTCCGCTCTTTTGGATATCAGACTCCCAAACACTAATTTTTTACAGCCATGCCACAATTGTTTGCCGAGGCAGGGGGAATTTTCCTCTGGTTTTTTTTTTCTGGTTTTGGAGCTCTGTGTTTGAACTGTTGCTGGGGCAACGGTAAACAAGGTTGCCATGGCAACCTGGTCACGAACCCAAAACATGTCCTTTGATTGGTGGAAAAAAAGGGTTGTGTTTGAGGGGGGGGGACTGGCATAGGGCCAGGCAACTGGATATAGGAGCAAGTGTCCTGTCATAGGAGAATCTCTCAACTTCGTGCAACACACACACACACACACACACACACACACACACACACACACACAGTCTTGCTGCAATGTCACAATGCTAGTGCGTGTGTGTGTGTGTGTGTGTGTGTGTGTGTTTGAGCTAAATTCCTTTCTGTTGACTCACCACTTCCTTCTTGTGTGCAGTAAAGTTTTATAGATTTTTTTTTTCCTCACATTTGCTATTGGACTCTTTTCATTTAAATTAAATATACATCGATCAGGCAAAACATTATGACCACCCGCTTAATATTGTGTTGGCTTTTTGCTGCCAAAACAGCCGTGACCCCTGGAGCAGTAACTGCATTAACTAATTGGCTTAATCTGTTGGATCGGACCACACGGACCACCACTGTTCCTTGCTTGCAGCACTTTTGATAAATACTGACCACTGCAGACTAGGAACATTTCACAAGAGCTTCCGTCTAGACGTCACAATTTGTCAAACTCACTCAAATCCCTACAATTGCTGCAAAATGTTCACTTTCTGCCTAATAAATAAATCCACTCACTTAACAGGTGCCATGATGAAGAGATCATCAGTGTTTTTCACTTCACTGGTCATAATGTTCGAATGTCATAATGTTATGTCTGATCGGTGTATGTCTTTTTACATGTCAAGGAAAATTGGCTTTTTTCTGCTTTCCATCTATATTCAGTACCGTACATAGTGGAATAAACAGCGTTCCCCCAGGACCAAGGTGCTACATAAGATCATGTAAATGAACATAAAATAACACAAAACTAACTTAGACACAACATAAAGTGCACATGTGTGAGATTTAGTGCAAAATAACAAACAGTGAGACGGTAGAAAAACGGCCTCTTCTTCGGATCTGCCTCATTCATCCTGACGCCCTCTGGATGAAGTTCTCTTTAATTTGGGACCACTTTGTTCAGCTGAGGATAGTTCCACATCAACAGCCCAAAGATCATTTAAAGTTACTGAAGAACTCAAGATTTTGGACTGGAATTAATATGAACAGTCTACTACAATGGCTCCAGACCACAGTGTTGTGTTAACAGTTCTGCAGTTACGCACTTCAACAATAATGGAACTGTAATTAATAGACATTTGGTGTCATCCAGGTTCTCTTTTGAGTCTTCAGGTTTCTTCCTCATACTGTCTCAGGGGATCATTAGGAATAAACTTGTTAGGAACTAAACTTTTTATACTCCAGCTGTAAAACTTCTTTATATGTTGTGTAATGCTGCTTAGGGACAATGTCTATTGTTAAAAGAGCAGCACAAATAAATCCGAGTTGAATTTGTGAATAATCAGTTTATTTCTATGTAGATTGAAGCATTCCCTCCTGTACATCTCTCTGAATGAGCTGTTACTATAGAAACTATAACGCTAAAAGAAAACCGATAATTTAAACGTGATTTCAAGCTGCTGTTCAGGCAAAATTCAGCACCAATCAGATTTGAGAATTCGACAGCGCAGCGCTATCAAGCTGCAGTAATGTATATATGACTATTTATTTAGATTCAACTTCCTTAGTTACTTAGTTTGCTCTCTCTTTCTCTCTCTCTCTCTTTCTCATTCTCATTCTCAGGCCACTCTAGACGTGGTGATGAATCTGCAGTTTCATTTCATAGAGAAGCTCTGGCAGACCTTCTGGTATTCAGCACTGCCATCTAGTGACGGCAACACCACCATCACCAGCAGGTCAGACTCCGCACACGTTTTTTTTTTTTCTTCAACTCTTTATGTACCATTCTTGTAAGGATTACTGTACACGTGTACACGTTCGTGAAGTAGCGATGTGTGTGTGCAGTGATGACGACATCGAAGGAGTGATCCCAAGGGAGAAGCTGATTGCATTGTGTAAGTTCGAGCCAGTGAAGCAGTGGATGAGGAGCTGTGATCACATCTTGTACCAGGCCCTGGTGGAGATTCTTATCCCTGACGTCCTACGGCCTGTTCCCAGTACGTAGGCCATCTCTCTCTCTCTCTCTCTTTCTCTCTCTCTTTCACACAACTCGCACACTAGTGCTGCACTTCCATCGATCACATACACACACTCCAGGGTTATCGAGGCCACGCCCCCTTCCACATACTGCGCATTCCTCCATAACATCACACACATCATTTCTTAAATCCTGCACAAAATAATGTCAGGAAATGTCCATCTTTGTAAAAATTAATTCTGACGTGTGTGTGTGTGTGTGTGTGTGTGCACATGTGCAGGTACTCTTACTCAGGCTATTAGAAACTTTGCCAAGAGCCTTGAGGGCTGGTTGACTTCAGCGATGAGCAACTTTCCTCAAGAGATCGTTCGCACCAAGGTCCTACCCCTGCTCAACTTCATTTCATTATCTGTTCCACCTACAATCACATCAAAACCTCACCCTGTGTGTGTGTGTGTGTGTGTGTGTGTGTGTGTGTGTTTCATATTTCAGGCCGCAGTGGTGAGCGCGTTTGCGCAGACGCTGCGCAGGTACACTTCTCTGAACCACCTGGCACAGGCGGCTCGGGCCGTGCTTCAGAACACGTCTCAGATCAACCAGATGCTCAGTGACCTGAACCGAGTCGACTTCGCCAACGTGCAGGTTGGACCTTCACTGCACTCGAGTTTAGTGCTGGGACACGCGACTGTCTTTCTTTGTACCTAACGGGAACAGTGCTAATGTGCTCGGTGTGTGTGTGTGTGTGTGTTGTGCAGGAGCAGGCATCTTGGGTGTGTCAGTGTGACGAGAGCGTGGTGCAGCGTCTGGAGCAGGATTTTAAGATGACCCTGCAGCAGCAGAGCTCCTTGGACCAGTGGGCTGCGTGGCTGGACAGCGTAGTGAGTCAAGTGCTGAAACCACACGAGGGCAGTCCCAGCTTCCCCCGCGCCGCACGCCAGTTCCTCCTCAAGTGGTCCTTCTACAGGTACACACACACACACACACCTTTCAACAATGCCCTCCCCTCACCCAAGGAAATGTGATGGGAACTTTAATGATACACAGGTAGATGTCACTGTGTCCACAATTTCTTTTATCTGTGTAACTTCCACATCACAGGGGTCAAAAACTAACGTACGCATGAATACATTTATTAATTATTTTTATTATCGTAAGACAATTGGACCTGCATCATTTCTGCCTTGTGCTTCATTACTTTCCGAATCTTCAAACTAAAAATGCATAGTTTTTCGAAACCCTCCGTTTTTACAGTCCACACAGTTTTCAAATGTTTCCACTTTGAGGAGAGTGTTTTCAAAAAGCGATGTTTTAGATTTTAATATGGATACTAGATAAAAAGTTACAGTGGCATTGAGTAAAAGACAGGGGGTGGAGCTGGAGGTAGCAGAGCTGAAGATGTTGAGGTTTTCGTTGGAAGTGACGACGATGGACAGGATTAGAAATGAGTTTATTAGAGGGACAGAGCATGTAGGACGTTTTGAAAACAAGGTGAGATTGAGATGGTTTGGACATGTGCAGAGGAGGGACATGGGGTATATCAGTAGGAGAATACTGAGAATGGAGCCACCAGGAAGGAGGAAAAGAGGAAGACCAAGGAGGAGGTTTATGGATGTGGTGAAGGAAAACATGCAGGTAGTTGGTTTGAAAGAGGCAGATGTAGAGGACAGGGGGTATGGAGATGGATGATTTGCTGTGGTGCCCCCTAATGGAAGAAGACGAAAGAAGACTGAATTATGAAAATGTGCTAAATGAAATAGATATATTAATGAATAAATTATATGATCAATAAATGATAAATAATAAATATAATATAATGCTGTCCGTGCACCGTGCGCTCTCACGCGTACAAACGAACAGCACGTAGCGTCAGTGATTCGCCTTCAATAAGGCTAATACCCAACGTTAGATTATGGATTGACCCACAATGCTTTGCAGAATTTTATTTAATTTTTTCTCTAAAATAAAGTTGTGTTACAATGTGGTGTGTTGTGCAGCTCCATGGTGATTCGAGACCTGACCCTGCGCAGCGCGGCGAGTTTCGGCTCCTTCCACCTGATCCGCCTGCTCTACGACGAGTACATGTTCTACCTGGTGGAGCACCGTGTCGCCCAGGCAACCGGAGAAACTCCCATCGCTGTCATGGGAGAGGTCTGTTTGCTGACACACACACTCTCTTTCTGGCCCTTACTCTTACAAGCATGTTCTAACGTGTGTGTATGTGTGTGTGTGTGTTTTACAGTTCAGTGACCTCAGCTCGATGATGCCGTCCCTCATGGATAAAGGTTAAGACACGTTTTATTGACAACACACACACACTACACACACACATACACACACTAACACGCCTTCTCTTTCCTCTTTTTAAAGATCACTCCTTCTCAGACGACATGAGTGACATAGGCAGCGACGCAGACGTGTCCCGGGGGACGTGCGAGCCGGCCGTGAAGAGAGAGAGGATCGAGATTAACCACACTCTGCAGGAGATCTGAATTGTAATCCAGTGTGCGTTTGTGCGCGTGTCTGTGTGGGTGTTTGTTCACATATTTATACAAACGTGCACACCGAGTCCACCATTCTGCTGGTGCGAGTCGATATCACGCAGGTCGGATTCTTTTCGTTTGCGAGGAACTAATACGGTCTAAATCATTACAAAGCTTTTTACGATTCTCCGTCCTATGCAAGGAGGGAAAAACCAGACAAAACGAAACGTCACAATAAAACAAAAATACAGTTTAAACCAAACAGAACATTCAGTGAACCAGAAAAACGAAATACACCTGCGAGAATTGGAGAAGAAATCTTTTGAAACGGATCCAGTTTATTTGACAAAACAAAAGGATCCCTCCCCCTGCAGATGTTTGTTTTATGACATCCAGTCTAGAGGCTTTATAGTTTAATTTTTTTTGTGTGCTTGAGGTATGTTTACTTTATCTTTGCCTCCGTGTGTGTGTGTTTTAATTTGTGCCATAGTGTCCTTTCAGTGCCTTAGATGAGAACAGAACCCACTCGAGCACACACTCGTGCCTGTCCGACTGTATAGTCTCCTTTGGAAAGTAAAAAACAAACAAACAAACCCCCTCCCTGTAGTGTCTGCTGCGATCGCTCGGGTTCCGCGCGCAAAAAAAAAAAAAACGCCATTAAAATCCCCTGAAAATGCGACGAGCCCTCAATACCTCAACTGTTTCTATGCTGCGCTGTAGTTTTATGTCCAGAAGTTCAACAGTCTGAAAGCTGGTCCTTTTACTCGTATAAACCTGTCGGCTTTGCGGTTGTCCGTTCACACTAGCGCACAATCGGCGATATTGAAGTTTTCAATTATATGCAAATTAGGAAGGAAAAAATTCGGTTTGTAATTCGATAAGTGATGAACTGCATCTGCGAATCGTCACCTGCTAGTGTGAACGCGTCATCGGTAGAAAAGATTCGAATTAAGGCGTTTTTATTTTCCTGCGTAGGATTTAAAGGGCAGTATTGAGAAATTGGATGGATGGATGGATGGATAGATGTGTCCATGTACATGACACCGGACGTCAGTCTGAGCTCGACAGGTTGTTTCTGATCTCTGCCTCTTGCACCTAACCGTAGGATGTTAACGTGATCGTTTTTTTTTTATTTTTTTTTATAATAGCTTCAATTTAAAAAAATAAATAAATAATGCAGATGAAATAGATTGTTGTACGATATGAAAATACTCGAGTGCTAGATATTTTATATATATATATAAAAAAAACAAAACCCTATTGTTTGTTTTCTTAAACTGAAATATGCACACACACGTCTCCTCGGTGCTGGATTTCTCCTTGTGCTTTTTCTCCTCGTCGTACGAAAACTTATCTATTTATATCAAAGCGCGTTTTTTTTTTTCCCCCTTGAACTTTTTTTTAAAGGTTTTTAGGAAAGCAGCCACTGGTTTTATCGCTCATGCATTCTTTCTTTCTATCTCTCGTGTTTACAAATGCAGTACTATTTTTCTTTTCTCTATTGTTCATACCAATACTACCCCCACCCACCCCCCTGCCCTGAGACGCGATTCGTCATTTGCGTGGCTTTTTAATCTCACTCTATTATTGCGGTATGAGCGTTTTCAGGCTGTTAGTGCGGTTTTAAAGAACATTTGTGTAACTTGGTAATAGGTAATTTTTTTTTGTATTGCTGTTTTAGATGGATTATTTTGTATTTTTATGGGAGTAGATGATTATTCTCACAACTATATTTTGAGGGAAAAAAAAATAAATAAACAACCGTTCTTGAATATTCTTACCTAGGCTAAAGCCAGACTGCAGTCTGTAATTAAATCCTACTTCAGTTTGTATTTTGTACTGGGTTTAAAATTAAAAAAAAAAAAAAAAAAAAAAAAAAAAGGGAAGTGTAATAAATTGGTGTAAACCACTCAACGCTTACGTCTCGTTTTTTTTTTTTGTTGTTGGGGAAAATACAATAAATAAAACAACAATCAGTGTGGGAATATTAAAGTTCTTATAATCATTATTATTATTACAGTCACATAAACAAGACATTTTGACGTTCGTCGTTATTATACACATCTCACTTGAAAATCGCGAAAAATCCAGAAAATCTGATGAAACATCGAGAACTTATAAGTGCCTGAGGCCGAACGCCTCTTTTTTTTTTTTATCTTTATTTTATTTTCCCCCCCCAGTGTGTGTGTGTGTGTGTGTGGTTGTTTGACTGTGTGTCCTTCCTTCCTTGCACAGCAGTGCATCATGAATAAATGTCCAGGTCTGGTATCCGTTCCTGTGTTCAGTCCTCAGAAAAGCGCTCGGACGTGGCTTTTAGAGGTAAAAGTGCAAAACTTCGTGTCCAGCAGGTAAGTAGAAAACAAAAACAAAAACGACAAGGTTCTCCTACAACAAACAGCCGGCAATGTACTTCCCTGAAACACACAAACATCATCATCATCATCATCATCATCATAGCATATAAACATTACACTGCAATTTCCACTGCCTTTAGACACACATGTACGAGGTGCTACCAAAATGTTTTCGAGACTAGTTTTTTGTCACGCCAACAGATGGCAGCACTGGGCTGCATGCACATTCACAGGGAGCACCTTCATAAGTCAACATGTCAAAAGACATCATTCTGTGTACTTCTGGAGCTGTTCAACGAGTCTCGACCAATCAGAATCCAGCTGAGCATATATACGATATACAAACTAAACCTTTTTCATAACAGATGAGCGGATTGTATGCTCCCTGCTGTGCAAAGTGTGTGTGTGTGTGAGAGACTCACCAGTAGCGAATCTTTTCTTTAGAAGAGACATGCGATATCGGCCACCCACCAGCTCCATGTCCAGGCCTGACAGAGACGCTCCTGTACCCACAAACTGCACTGCCAAGCTTGGGGCAGGACCACGGGGCTCCTTTAGGCACTGCCAACTGGCACACAGTGTGCCCGAGCCTGATACACACACACACACACACACACACAGAGACAGAGCTCAACTTATTATGGTTATTTATGACCTGAATTATACTGAATTATATAAAGTGTCCTGCAAAAATGTTTTTGTCCCCATTGTAACTTTAGAATATGGTAAATCGAGACACGTCCTACTTAGGAGTCTGATAGAATGGTGATCAGTATGAATGCTATACTGTAACATAACATCATTTAGCAAAACAGAGCAATTTACACTGCTGATCAGACGCACCGCTGCTCTGTTTCAGTGTCTGCCGACGTCAATAGAAAGGAGACAGAGCTAAAAATGGACTTGAAACACCAGAAAAAAATCCCCACTGAATTCCGTCACGTGCCGTACATCCTGGCAGCGTCACAACGTACCGTACCGTATATACGAGTTTGTCTACGTTTGCCTGCTGCGCCAAAGTCCGAATATTTTAGCGATTTTTTCACCGTAAGACAAAAAAATTCTGAATCGCAACTCTCCAATCTGTGTACCGGTAATATGCACGTTAAAAAAAAACGTGACGTGAAAAAAGATCAGGGAGCCGCTGCTATAAACCGAATGATACTGAATTGTTTACGAAAACAAATCAACTGAGTATCACACGAATAAAAACAAATAAACAATCACAGACTTAAATCAATTAATGATCATATTTGATTCCACAATGTCAGTGGAGATGCACCACAAGATCTAAAGCACACAATTATACAAGATTTTTTTGGATGCAGTAAAATGACATTTTCCCTTCATTTAAACGAGACCCAAACATGGTCCAGCATGACAATACCCCTGTGCACAAAGCCGGATTCATGAAGATCTGCTTTCCATGGATTGGAGCGGAGGATCTCCTGCTATAAAGCTCTAAACCCGAGTGAACTTGAATGATTTGTTCATGTGGACTGCACCCCAGGCCTCCTGACCTCAAAAAGATAAAGAGAGAGAGAGAGAGAGAGAGAGAGAGAGAGTGTAGGTGACCTTTGCTGTGGTTGGTGGGTGAGAGGTTGGGAAGCTTCCACAGCAGTCTCTTCTCCTCCGTGTTCCTGCGAGAGCAAAACAGAAGACGTGATGTGACGTCTTTCTTCAAATATATACAAATATATATTCAGTTTCTTTCTCTTTCTGCATCTCTCTCTCATCTTTCTCATTATAATTCTCTCTCTCCCTCCTACTGTCTTTCTCTTTCTGCCTTTCAATACAGATGTTTGCTTGACTCTCTCTCTTGCCCTGTGTCCATCTGTCTCTCTCCCTCCATCTTAATTTTCTTCTCACAATGTGTTCTCTCTTTCAACGTTGTTTGTTTCTCTTCCTCCATCCTGCTCTCTCTCTATATGTCTCTCGTTCTTTCTCTCTCACCTACTTTGTCTTTCTCTCAGTCTTTAAAGCGGTCTGTCTTTGTATCCCTTCATCCGAATCTCTAGCTCTATTTCTCTCCCCCCCCCCCCCCCTTTTAAATCTCTCCCCCTCCCTCTCTCTTAAGTCTCTCCCCCTGTTCAACCCAATCTTCTTCCATTTTGGTCTCCCTCCTAGTCTCTCCCTCTCTTCCCACTACTCTGTCGTTCTCTCAGTATTTAAACCTTTCCATCCTTCCATCTTGGTCTCTCTCCTGTTCTCTCGGACTCTCTCTCTTTCCTCTCTTCCCTATGCTGTCTGTCTCTTATTCTATAAGCCCCCCCTCTCCCTGTTTTACCAGGTGGCAGGTGGTTGGCACTGCAGGTCGGTGGCCGTGGGCTCGAGCGGTAGCAACACCTGCACGGCGGTAAGCTGTGTGGCTGGAGCCGTTGCCGGGCAACAGTGGTAGTCAAGGGCGACGCGGGTCACCGTCCCGCTGCGCTGGCACTCGGCCGACAGCAGCAGAGGAGCACGAGCCGGGTCCTGAGACGACACCTGGGGGGGGGAAGCATGTAAATAAATGTGTGTGCAGGAAGACGTGAGCAGCAGATTTCACGTGCAGGACGTTCCATGAAGAAGACTTGCATTCACACACACTCACCTGGTACTTCAGGACCCCCACGTTGTAGTAGGAGGCGTGCGGGTTAAGCTCCGCCTCCCTCTGCAGGTGGACGCTCAAGGCCTGCATGTTGAACCAGAAGTCTTTGGAGTTGGGGTCGTTCTGGGACGCGTCGCTGCGGGTCGGAGACAGATACAAGAATGACGTCACGATTCCCCCGCGTTCGCATTACACACGTTTCAAACACACTATGCATATCAGCTGACCTGTACAGGAGCTTCTGATTGGGTAAGAACTGATCCACTCGTGCAGTGCTGACCAACCGGAAGCTGAGTACGGGAGGATTCGGGCTGGAGGCAAATATCCGAATGATTCCAGCCGGGAACGACAGGGTGAGGTCACCTGTAATCTTCACCAAACATCTGAAAAACACCCACACACACACGATATATAGTTAGACAGATAGGATGAATGAGACACAGAGAGACAGATAGATATACAAACAGAGAGACAGACAAATGGATAGACGGACAGAAAGACATTATCTATTCATACAGTACAGACCAAAAGTTTGGACACCCCTTCTCATTCAAAGAGTTTTCTTTATTTTCATGACTATGAAAATTGTAGAGTCACACTGAAGGCATCAAGGGCTATTTGACCAAGAAGGAGAGTGATGGGGTGCTGACCTGGCCTCCACAGTCACCGGACCTGAACCCAATCGAGATGGTTTAGGGGTGAGCTGGACAGCAGAGTGAAGGCAAAAGGGCCAACAAGTGCCAAGTATCTCTCGGGGAACTCCTTCAAGACTGTTGGAAGACCATTTCAGGTGACTACCTCTTGAAGCTCATCAAGAGAATGCCAAGAGTGTGCAAAGCAGTAATCAAAGCAAAAGGTGGCGACTTTGAAGAACCTAGAATATGACATTTTTCAGTTGTTTCACACTTTTTTGTTATGTATAAAATTCCATCTATAATTCCACATGTGTTCATTCATAGTTTTGATGCCTTCAGTGTGAATCTACAATTTTCATAGTCATGAAAATAAAGAAAACTCTTCGAATGAGAAGGTGTGTCCAAACTTTTGGTCTGTACTGTAGGTGTATACGTTCATATAATCCAGTATCTCACTGTGTGCAAGTGAGTACACCACCCACATTTCAGCAACCATGCAAAGCCACATGTCCTATTCATCATGTTCATGTTTTTGTCTGCTTGACAGGACCATACAAATTTGTGTTTCTTGTATTAGAGCAGTTAAAATTTGGTGCTTTGATTACAATTCTCTCATACTGACCACTGGATGCTCAACATGGCAACTCATGGAAAACACTTTAAATTGTTGCTCTCCACAAAAATGGCCTTGGCTACAAGAAAATCGGTAGCACCTTGGAACTGAGTTCAGTTCAGCCCAGGGTCATACAGAGGTTTTCCATGACGGATTCTACTCAGAACAAGAGTAAGCTGAAAGTGAAGGTGAAGGTGATGGAGCTCTGGTGAATTCCATGCCCAGAAGGATCAAGGCAGTGCTAGTAATAATAATAATAAACTTCTATTTGCATAAAGCAGCCATTTCTGTCCAATGCCAATGTTGATTCGAGTATTAAACTTGAAAAGTATTCATTTAAGCTCATGACAATCTTGTGAATAATCTCAATAAATATAATTTAGTCGATTAAAAGCCCTGATTTGAGACTTGGGACATCAGTAAAACAAATGTTTAGTAATTTAAAAATAAGTGTTAATGAAGTTTATTATTATTATTTTTTAAATCTGAGTAAAGAATGGACATCAGGAATAAAATTGTGTTGTGTTTTATATATATATATATATACACACACAGTATATATAGTGATATAATGAGAGAGAGAGAGAGAGAATTTAGGTTGTAAATGTATATATATATCATTATATATATCAAGCTGACTGATATTATTAATTTATTCCCAACAGTTTATTCTCTTTATTTCGTAGCGTTTGTTTTGGCTGCACTGCTTCCAGAACGTGTATGTGGACGTACATTTTTGTCCAATCAGATTTCAGCCTCTATGTGCTGCCATGTCAATCTAATCTGCCCTGTGCCTCTAAAGTCAGTACTGCTGGCATTTTTACCTTAGTCTCCTTAAGAAATAGCTCTGTTTCTTTAACCAATCAGATTTCATGTTCGCCTCACAGGGCAGCTAGCTGGCCCAGAGTAGCGTCAGCATTTTTCGTCCTCTGATTGGTCGGTCAGAGGGAAACTGTTAAAGCCAAGTTCGACTGGTAAAACACGTGTGTAGCTCTGCACATATGATAGACGTTTTTATGCCTACGAAGGAAGAGAAATTGATTTGGTTTCGGACATGTTTAAAAATACATTTCCCCCGAAGCTAGCTAGCTTGTCTCAGCCAAGTAAAGGGTTTGTTTACCACTTCCAGACCAGTGAATACGAGCGGTACCACTGTATTACAGCCTCTGAGGATCGGTGCACATTATGACTATGCATCTCTGGTAAATAGGTTGTATTTTATTTACATTTTTATGTTTTTTGTCATGTTATTAGACAAATATTGATTCTGAACTGCTCCAGATGATGTAAGGACACAGTTGTGGTTGTAGTGTAGAGGTTTGGAGTCTTAACTGGGTTTTTTGCTTTAGTAAAAAGCAAGAAACCTGCATATGTGATAGTTTCTATAATTGCGGCGTGATATTGGTGGTATTAAGAGGTGGATTAAGTCGGGTAAATCCCCACTGAAGGTCCAGGTACCAAATTCATGGCCCACCACTGATTATATATATATATATATATATATCCGGGCCGCCAGGAAAGAGGTGGATATTAACGCTAACATTAATGGCGTGCTCTTATGCTAGTACTTCCTGTCACTGTTTAAGTTCAGAGATGAGAAGACTGCTGTCTATCTGGCAGCTGGAAAATAAACTCAAAACAAAGCAACTGCCAGGAATCTTGTTGATTTTTTTTACAGTATCGCCCAACAAAATATCGTGATGCACCGATATTTTCGCACACCCTTGAATACAACACGGTTGCTTTATTTCGACGAAGTAGCTAAACACCGCGGTGATGCGTGTTGTCGAACTCGAACAGCTTCGATATTCTTTTGTGTATGGGACATTAAAACACCACCGGCGTTGCCAACTTCTAGTTCCAAAATGATCATCCCTGTATCTGAGAGCTTTTTTTCCCTCTGTAACAAGATTGGTGCGGACGCAGATCACGCCATCATGTGCTGCAGTTCACGTTTCGGTTCTTGCACGTGCCATCTACGATCCAGATAAGGTTTCTAATAGTTTTCGAATGCAGAGATTTGCTGATATGATTTTTGTTTTGTTGTCGTTGCTTTGACACCCTGGCAAAGCCGACCATGCTTTCTTTTCTCATTCTATGTCTCAAGGACTTCTGAAATCTTTACACAAGCCACCCCCATATTTTACACTGGGCTTTCAGGTGCTTTTTTTCTTTTCTTTTTTTTTTTGCCGAACATGCAAATGGATAATTGCACATTTTTCCCCCCTAAATGCAAAAAAAAGAGAGATTTGAGTATCTGAATGGAACGATTGATTTGTGTGTGTGTGTGTGTGTGTGTCTTATTTTTATGATTTATATTTAATGTTTTTTTACACTCTCCACACACACACACACACACCCACACACACACACACACACACATACAAACATATACATTATACTTATTGGTTTAAACTGATTTAATCTTTTGAAGTCAAATTCTAACATTCAATAGAATAAGACGTTGTAGCTGTTACCAAACAAATGAAATCAGTATTTTTAATAATTTAATTTAAATATAATATAGTATAATATTAATATCAAATCATATATATTTTACATTATTAATAGCTGATATTTGAAGAAAAACAGCACTTTTCATGTGATATTAATGAACTATATGAAATGATGTAAATGTACACATTTTCTGCTTAAATATTGGGATCATTTTAAATGCACGAGTTTAACCGACTACACCCTCACGTGATGTATGTGTGCACTCTGCGGGTGTGTTTTGTTCACGATTTCCTCAATAATGTCGAATCGCACGTCGTTAAAACAACAATTATAATATGTCGTACACCCCTACATGAAAGTGATTCCAAATATCCTCTACTCTGCCTTGCTCCCCTCATCCTCATCATTAATATTATGCTCCCAGTGATCCTTGAATGGAGTTTTGATGTCGTCTCGAGAGCACGAGAAAAAACTTCAGAAACTTCTGTTTTGTAAGAAATCAGAAAACCGGGTTTGGATTTGGTTTACAAACATATTTACGCAAAGCTTTACTAAAAGCCGTGAGAAAGACTTGGACGGAAGCGTAAATGCAGTACATCACCTTGTTGTATACACCGCTCCATTAATGTGTGTGATGTGTGTGTGATACAAAGAGCACCGCAGCGAGAGGCGTCTTTACACACTCCATTGACGCTCGCAGCTACACTCCTTACACACACCTGGTTTATTACTCTGAGCTGCACTTTCACGACTTAATATAGAGCAGCAGGAGAGTGTGTGTGTGCGTGTGTGTGCGTGTGTGTGTATGTGTGTGTGTGTGTGCATGAGTGTTTTACATTCAGACGTCTGGAGCTGCTCCTGGCCCGAGAAGCTGTGAGATTTGAAGGCTGATTCTAGTGGAGGACCAAAGAGCGAATCTGATCCCGACGCTGTGGAGCTCAGCCTGAGAGAGAGAGAGAGAGAGAGAGAGAGAATCAGTGATATTTTTATAGAAGAGAAGAGAGAGCGGGGGAAACGAGAGAGACTGAAGGCTCCTAATTGTGTAAGTAGTACATGGGGGGGGGGGGGATGGGGAGAGAGAGAGAGAGAGAGAGAGAGAGAGAGAGAGAGAGAGAGAGAGAGTGAGTGATATTTTTATAGAAGAGGAGAGAAAGCGGGGGACACGAGAGAGACTGAAGGCTCCTTATTGTGGAAGTAGTACTGGGTTGAAGGGGGTGGGGGAGAGTAAAGCCCCGGGATCGCCAAGCTGCCACTCTTGGGCCCTTGAGCAAGGCCCTTAACCCTCTGTGCTCCAGGGCTGACCCTGTGTTTTGACCCCAGCTTTCGGCGCAAACTGGGATATGCGTAGAACAAATTTCACTGTGCTGTAATGTGTATGTGACAAATACAGGTAATTCTAGCCTTTATTTGTCTCCTGTAACCAAAGACAGACAGACAGAAAGAATTG
Source organism: Silurus asotus (assembly GCA_024362625.1). Lineage (NCBI taxonomy): Eukaryota > Metazoa > Chordata > Actinopteri > Siluriformes > Siluridae > Silurus > Silurus asotus. Next base: position 5,866,476 of record MU574226.1, on the reverse strand, counting down.
TGGACAAAACAAAAGGAAAACAAAATTAAAAAGAAAAAATACAGAGGCAGAAAGAAAAATAAATAAATAAATAAAGAATAAAAAAATAAAATAAAAAAAAGAGACAAACTTCTTTGTACCTGCTGTGGTTTGGACTTGAGGTGAACCTGCACAGACCCTCTGTCTCATCTTCTACAACACACACACACACACACACACACACACACACACACACACACACGATGTAACAATTATAATCACACTGTCATAAGTGTAGTCATTAGAAATTGAATATGACTAAAGACCTGTTATAAATTGAGCCCTAACATTTACACACACACACACACACACACACACACACACACACACACACACACACACACACACCTGCACTTTTATTTCTGGCTGTAATTACAGTGCAGCTGCTCAGACAGAGCCGTGTTCAGTACACGCTGTGACAGTCCCTTATTACAGCTTCCCAAACACTCATTACTCTTCTGTAAATCTGATGCTGTAATGGTACAGTCCGTGTGTAAATCATCCAATTACTAACAGGTATAATCACACCGTTTACTCCTATGCTAATCAAAGATACAACACACACACACACACACACACTATACATATATTTATTTATTATCATCTACACACTAACAATAACACTCCAGAAAACTCTATATGATGTACCGGAGCAGCTTTGGGTCAGACTGGAGAATCTCTCTGTGAATAGAAATGCCTGTATGCTCGACCATCACTCGAGGATCCCCACCCCAGCTTTTAAAAAGTGTTTAGTTTGGGATCCAGTTTGAGATTCATTTTTTTTTTGCTAATGTGGCTGACAACTAAAGAAAGCTTATAGCTACTGGTTTAAACTGTCACACACTCAAACATAAGCAGCAGTTTTGTTTGCTTGTTTGAAAGGTCTGAATGATAAAATATTACTGTATAACTCATAGTGGGTTTGTGTGTGTTTACCCCTGTGGGGGGCGCCCTCTACCTCCGAGCGTACTGCTGTACTGATGTTTCCTAAGACAAAAAATAGGGAAGAGTGAGCGCACACACATGCACGCACGTACACACATGCACAACATGGGCAGTTCTGCACGCACGCACGCACGCACGCACACACACACACACACACACACACACACACACACACACACACACAGAAGCTGAACTTACTAGAAAGCTGCCTCTTCGTTGTCGCCTTCAGTGGGAAGAAAAAAAACAAACACATTCAACTTCAAAGGTATAAATAAACAATATGCGTAAAAATCACGATATATGAGGGCAAATATTTTGGTTTGCTAAAAAAACCCTATGAAACACACACACACACACACACACACACACACACACACACACACACACACACACACACACACACACCTCAAATCTGCAGCTTGGAAATGCTATAAACAATAAATCACAAAAACTGCTGTTTTTTAATTTATTCATTATGAAATATGCATATTTAAAACCAAGCTCCGTATTTGGCTCCACCCCCATCCATGGATCTCACCCCAGGGTTCGAGGGCAGGCTGAGGGTCCCCACGGTGGCCTTCAGCTCCAGTTCGTTTGCAGCCGAGTTGCTGCGGCTGCACACGGGCCGAATCTGGATGTGGAACTTTTTCGGTTCTTCGTCGTCATAGTCCGAGTCGCTGGAGTAAAAGTGGTTCTCTTTGTCGTCTGTGCAGCGTGGGGGAGGGGGCGGAGTCAAGGATCCTACTGAGAAGATACTGACATCCTCTCTCTCTCTCTTACACACTCATGACATATTAAACACCATTAAACAGTTTATACTCATATCTATTCTGTACAAGACCTATGTCCACACATCCGGCAAATAAAACCGTCCGTGTGGAAACATGCCAAAAGTTCCGTTTGGTGTCCTGATTCATGTGATTTAAAATAACCAAACATTTACAAGAATATTTTGTTCTCATGCTCTATGTTGAGTTTGGTTTCACTAATAAACATACATTTGCATAAAGCATCCATATTTGTTCATGCCGATGTTGATTAGAGTATTAAAAACTTGAAAAATCTCACTTTAAGGTACATTTAGAACAGATAAAAATGTGCGAATAAGTTACGATTAATCACGAGTTATCTCATGACGATCACGCGATTAATCACGATTAAATAATAATAATACAATTATTATTCATTAGATGCAATATTATACATATTAGGGTGCTATGAATTTTTAATAGCTTGCATGTTTGCAGAAAATGTAATGAAAAAAATAAATAAACAAAAAATCACTCATCAAAATATTTACTTCACCTGATGGTCATATTTATATAGGGGTGTCAATAATTTTGGATTTGAGGTCTATATTGTAAAGCTTAAAGCTCTTTAGTTTTTCTCTGCATGCTGAAAAAGCAGTAGCGGGAAAAAAAATCCTGTCTCGATATTCTATATTATTCACCTTTATTTAAATTCCCCAGACACAACCGTAAGGACACAACCGAAGGCTTAGGGGTGAAATGCACGGCTTGTTGCTGGGATAAAGGATATCGTTGTGACCAGCATCCGCCCGGATCATAAACCCTTCGTCGTCTACCTCCAAAGGTGAATTCTACAAAAAATAAATAAATAAATTAAAAACAGACAGGGGGCACATACATTTTACAACTCAGAGAGTAAAACAGGCCATAGGAGTGAATTATACTCTCTCCTGTCAATCACAGCACCAGCGTCCAATCGTATCTCTCTGTGAGCTTGTGCATGCAAAAGAGGGCGGGATTTTGCTTTAATCAGTGTGTTACACTGCCATGTGATGCAGCATCCAGAGACTTGGATGAAACATGACAGCCTTCATCCTACAGGGATTACACAGTGGTCATTTTGTTGTTTTGTGTGTGTGTGTGTGTGTTTACTCTAAGCACCATATCAACTAATGACACGTGGTTCTTGAAAAGAGCTTCGAACAGCCAGGAGTAAAATAGGACGAGTTATATATAGCCTACTCGAGTAACCGGACACGACGAAGGGTGCGGTGGTCATTCAGACACACACACACACACACACACACACACACACACACACACACGCACGCACGCACGCGCGTTACGTCAGTGGAACAAAGAGTGTGGTGTCCCAACGAAGAGGAGATGTCATCCACCAAGAGATGTTGTAAGGACACTGTGCATGTGTGTGTGTCTGTGTGTGTGTCTGTGTGTGTGTGATGCAACTTACTGGTGTATCTGTCAGCGCCGAATCCCTGCACAAACAACAACAAGAGCGTCATCAGCAACATCTCAGAGGGACGGACAGATAAAAAGGAACACACATACACAAACGGTATATGTGTATATTTATATATAAAAAAATATATAAAGATTTTTGGACTAAGAATTTTTCTTTATTTATTTATTTATTTTTAAGTGTTTTACTAGCTATGTGTGTGTGTGTGTGTGTGTGTGTGTGTGTGTGTAAAAAAGAGAGTGAGAGTGAGAGAGAGACTCACGTAAGCTCGGGTTCTTTGTCCCTCTTGCCCAAGCCAGGAATCCTGAAGGCTTTTGCTCTGCTTTTCTTGTTATTGTCAAACGCTTGAGTGGACAAGAACTCCTCAAATCCCACAGGGCCTGAACACACACACACACACACACACACACACAGACACACAGACACACACAGTCTTTCCAGTGTTTTCACATCAACATACATTAGATTGCTACTTTTATGCAATCTATACTGGGAATTGTGTGTGTTTGTGTGTGTGTGTGTGTGTGTGTGTGTGTGTGTGTGTGTGTGTGTGTGTGTGTGAGTGTTTAAAATGTGCATTAATTGTTTATGGAGCAGTATATCTGTGTGTGAGTGGTATCAGGTGTGTGTCGGTACCAGATGTGTTTATATGTCAGTACCAGGTGTGTGTGTGTGTGTGTGTGTATGTGTATATATATAATGTATGTATGTATGTATGTGTGCGGTACCTGGCCGGTCTTTCCCTGTGCCCTTCTGCTCAGTAAACTTCTGAATCAGACTCCTTATGCCGATGTTCTCCACATTCTGCTTGAACTCCTCATGAACCTGAGCACAGAGAAATAAAGTTTTACAGATGGTTCAGATAGTTCTAACAGTTTCTCACATTATTTATAGCTTAATA
>MU574226.1:5847567-5862327 GCA_024362625.1 Silurus asotus | reverse complement strand
ACAACTACTTCTCTCCCCCACGCACGCGCACGCGCACGCACACGCACACGCACACACAAAACCATAAAATCCATCAGAGAAAAAACTCCACCTCGGTCAGTTTAAACAGTGATCAGTAAAGAGGTCACCTGTCCCACTTGGACGTGTGTGTCCTCTATGGAGTTTGAGTAAGCCTTAATCAGCTGCTTCATCTTCTTTAAGTGGTCCTCCTCGATGTCCTGGAACTTCTGCATGGTGCAGAGACGACAAAAGATTTCAATTAAGATGGACGTGTAGTGAATGAAATGTCAAAACCCCCCCCCCAAAAAACTAAACAAAAACAGCTCATTATAGCTGCATTTAATGTTGTGAAACTTCCTGTTTTCACTTCTGTTATAAGCAACTATAAACAATCATTTCCTCACCAGCCTCTTTTATACACTTTTATGCTCTCACAAGTATTGGGACACCTGTTAGATCAGCCATACGTGGTTCTTCTTAAACTGTTACCACAAAGTATTTAAAAGCATGACGTTTTTTTCTTCACTTGAACTACCCAGACCTGGTCCAGCATGACGATGATCCAGTGCACAAATCCAGCTGCATGAAGATATATTTTACATGTTTCGGAGTGGAAGATCTCCTGCTATAGAGCTCTGACCTCAACCCTATTAAACATCAATGAATTCTTCATGCTGACTGCACCCTCACCTCACCTACATCACTACCTGACACACTTGTAGATAAAAAAGTACAAATCTCATCAAAAAAAAAAAAAAATAAATAAATTGTGGAACATCTTTCTAGAAGAGTGGAGGTTTTTATACAAGTTGGGATCAAAAGGTTTTGGGACGAGCTCTGTTTACAAGTTTATATCACTGTGGTGTGACAGTAAAATAAACATCACAGCACCGTTTCTTCTGCTGAGCCGTGTTTGATGTTAAATGAGTTTAATTCACTGGCAAAATGTTTCTAAGTTCTGCGTGTGGCACGACTATGAAACAACAAAACACGACTTTGAAACATCAAAAAAAGCTAAAAAAAACCACGAGTGCACGTGCAGGAGCTTTGCAACATATTGTGTGTTGAGATAAAAGAATCAGTTGCCTTTGGAGTCGTTTATGACGGCTGTAGGAACGAGATTTTGCGCCTGTTACAGTATAAAAGTCTCCAAATGGAACATTGAAATTCAGAAATGATCCAAATGTTAGTGGAATAATTACATTACATTTAAATCCACACTAAATGTTTCTGTTATTACCGTCTGAGTTTTGCACTGAATCCTAACGCTGCAATTTTAACATTAAAAATCATTTCTATTTTGAATTGAAATATATATATTTATATATTTTAGCATGATTAATGGAACGGTTCTTCACATCCAGCTAGCTGAAGACATCATCATGGGTAGAGGCAAAAAGCTTCCCCCAAGACCTTCATACCAAGAATTGGATACACTACATAACTTGTTACTGATGTATTTCACAACTTCTAAACGTTCCTCTAAGCACCAATAGGGGCCCATAATCTGCAATTGGAAGGATCATCACTCAACCATCAAACATCCAAACACAGGAGCTCCTCGCTAAATTTCTAACCAGGGAGTCAACAGAGTAGCTTTAAGAGCCATGAAGAAAAGGCAGAGTGAAGTTCCAAATGTTGCCTTCTTCAAAACGTGTTTCGGATGTATAAAACTGCATTCGGTTATCTGCTGTTAAATGGAGCCCTTGTTTCTTGTTTCGATTCCCCCGTTATTCTGTCTCGTTTTGGTTCCTCGTTTTGGTCACAGTCTCGTTCGTGGTGTTCGCTAAGTACTGTGTTGTTTGCCCTTGGATTCCGTTCTGGATTCTTTTTTTTTCTTTTCTGAAGCCATCTTTTAAAACCAGAATGTTGATGTTGAGGACCTCTAAAAAGTTTAGTAATTTTATATATATAAATAAAAAAAAATAAAAAAAAAAGAAAGCTGAGAATGAGGGTGGGTATGTGTGTAGAAACAGCAGGAATGGTATCAACATGGTTTTAAATAGACTTTGGGGAAATTGTAGTCGTAAAGAAGCTCATGTGTAATTATACATTTTATTCAAAAAGTAGTTGTTAAGAAACCATGACATTAAAAAATTGTTTTAGAGGATCCTTAATAAAAAAAATGTGTTAAAAAGTCATTTTAAAAAGAAATTTGATTAAAAAAAAGTAGTTTTAGAGGCACATTGACAAAATTATTATTTTTAAAGGGAATCACAACAGAAAAATAAGGAGTTTGGAAGGAATCTCAAATTAAAAGTTTTTATAAAAACCTCAAAATAAAAAAATAGTTTCAGAAAAACCTCAAAATAAAGTAGTTAAGAGGAAACTTGGCATTACAATAAAAGTAGTTTTAAAGGGGGGAGGGTTTTTTTTCAAAATCTTGTTTTAAATAAGCTTCAAATTAAAAAGTAAGAAGTTCAAAGGAGTCCCTACGATGTCAAAAAACTTGATATAAAAAAAAGTAAAAAAAAAAAAAAAAAGAAAGAAAATCTCAAAAATTACTTCTACATAAAAAAAAAACAACAACTGGTGTTCAGATTTTTTTATTGTATTTTTTTTATTTATGAATTTATTTTTATTTTTTTAAAGAAAGGCCCCTCGATCAAGTCTTTTTTAGCTATTTTGTGAATACAATTAAATTTTAAAAATTTTATTAAAGAAAAAAAAAAAAGAGAGAGAGAGATCCATCAATCTAGAAACATCTATACCTGTGCAGATTCGCTCATCTTCTGCTCGAAGTCTCCTCCCGTGGAGTTAAACTTGGCTACAGACGCCGCGAACGACTTGGCCGCCTTCTTAGATTTCAGCTCAGCCTGAAATCAACACAAATATCGGTTATAAACAGTAAAATAATAAAAATGAGTAATTTCCATGACACATTTTTGTTTTCCTAAAGCACACCTTCTCCAGCTCCTTCTGAGGAGCTCCTTCCTTGCGTAGCCTTTCCAGCTCCATACATTTAGCGTGATAGCCCTCTCTGGCCTTCTGCAAGTGTCCATTCTGCACCTGTAGAACCTGAACCGCCTCCAGAGTACCAATCGCCTCCTCCTTCGTCTGTGGAAAACACCGGTACCAGTAAGAAGCCGAAACATTGCCAAACCATAATCATAATATTCTTAAATACACTGTATGGTCAAAAGTATTCGGACAACCGATATTTATCCAGACATATCTGGTTCTTTTCAAAAACATTTGCCCATCATTTGAACTAGAAGATCTAAACCAGCTCCAGCATGACAATACCCCTGTGGACAAAGCCAGGTTTATAAAGATATGCTTTACATGGGATGGAGTGGAAGATCTCCTGCTATAGTGCTATTGAACCCTAATAAACATCTTGGGGATGAATTAGAATGCTGACTACACCCCAGGGCAGGACTTCACTAACTCAAATGAGCTCAACACTCCACAATCTAGGAGAATATCTTCTCACAAGAGTGGAGGTCATTATGATAGTAAATGGGGCAACAAATGTGGAATGGGACGTTCAAAAGAACATAACATTCTTATAGGTCAGGTGTCTACAAACTCCACAAAAGGTGTTATGAAATGCAGGTACTGATGTAGGTGAGGACACCTGGGGTGTGTTCCAATTCATCCCAAAGGTGTTTAGTAGGAATGAGATCAGAGCTCTATAGCAGGAGATCTTCCTCTCCAAACCATGTAAAGCAGATCTTCATAGAGCTGGCTTTGTACACTGCCATGCTGGAACAGATGTGTGTGTCCAAGTTCAAGTGAATGCAAAATTGTATTAAGCGCATCAATTGTGTGCCTTCAGCTTTGTGGTAACAGTTTGGAGAAGAACCGGATATGGCAGGAAGTAACTATAAAAAGTAAAAAAGCATAGAAAATTTGCTTTATGCAAATGAGATGATGCTTTACAGTGCGTCCTCGGAGGCAGAGGCGCACGGGTGGTACCTTGCGGTGAACTTTGACCTGCTCCTCGCCGTACTTGTTGAGGTCACGGATAAGGTCGTTCATCTTCCTCGTCAGCTCCATGTGGCAGAGTGCGACTTTGTCCGAAGACATCCGGAACAAGTCCCACATGGGGGCGAATGTGCTGTGAGGGAGAGAGGAAGGAAGGAGTGAGTGGGGGTTAAGAGAAAAAGGGGTAAAGAAAAAGAATAGGGGGAGGGGATCAGGAAATATTCACTACACCTCTGATACAGTTACATTGCTCAAGATTGTAGTTACATCAAAATGTAAAAGGGCCCAACAGTGATGCTGGGGGTTGAACCCCTGACCTTCAGATCAGTAACCCAGAGCAACTGCTCCTCAGTAACTCCTCTGCAAGGACTAGAAATGTGGTGGTGCACCTCTGATACCCCGTCACTTAACATTCATAAGTTCTCAAAGATTTGAAACATGTTTATTAGGATCATGTTTAAATGCATTTCTCTTCTCGCCGTACCGTCCGCCTGACTCGTTTCAACAATTTTACCTGCGGTGGTTTGAACATGTCAAACCAGCGATCAAAAACCAGACTTAAGCGTATGATTCTAAGAATCTTCTCAAGAAAGTGGTCAACATTTGTTTTAGATGATCAAATCGTGGGCAAAATCGCAGTGTGCACCTGGATTTAGACCGACAACGATATTGTCATGTTTCCGTGTTTTTTCGCTACGTACAAATGAGCATCGCCTGAACGAGTGTTGTTTTAAGCACAATAACTAAACCCTAATGAATGAGAGCATCATAATATTGTGTAAAAAAAAAAAAAAAAAAAAAAAAAAAAAAAAAAAAAAAAAAAAAAAAAACTAAAAAAGAACATCTGGCAACCCTGCATATATAATTCTCAAATTCTCATGTCCAGTTACTCAACTTTCTCTATCGTAATCGTGTGTGTGTGTGTGTATGTGAGTGTGTGTGTGTTTTGAAAGCAGACGGCATGAAGAAATTACCAAACCATTATCATGACCCTCAACTGGCTGCAATTCACTTCCTAAAAAATACTGAATTTCCTTTTCTACCACAACACACTTGATCTGAAACTATGCACTAATGTACCTTCTCTCCACCACATTATCCACCACACACACACACACACACACACACACACACACACACACACGTCATTGTCACCCTCTGTGCTAAAAAAATTATTTCTCAGTGGTGTTCCGGTTCCCTTTTCACAAAGCCCGGTTGAATGTACCAATTGGCCACATGCAGCACTTGTATACCTACGTTTACAAATATAATTAAGGGCCATGCTCAAGGGCCCAACAGTGGCAGCTTGGTGGAGCTGGGATTAGAACTCGCAACCTTCCGATCAGAATTCCAAGGACTTACCCACTGAGCTCCCAACAGCTTTGCCTGTAGGAATCAGAATAAAACACAAACCTGATGAGGTCACTTACCCGAGTGGGCTTCCGTTGCTGGCCATCTTTGCCAGCTTGCTCATGGATTTGGAGTAGGTCTCCTCAATGGCAGCCCTGATCGACAAACACACACACACACACACACATCAGTACTGTATATTGCAGATTCCCTGTTTAATCCGACTTGTTGAAAAAATATTCAAAACATCCGATACCATGTTATTACCATGTCCAGCAATTTTCAGGGCTGTAAACTTTCCATGGGAATTATCAGGAATGAACAGGAATAAACTGGGAATTTATCCAATAAGAGGGAACTTAAGTGTAGTTGAAAGAAAAAAAATAAATCTTGCAGGATAATTTTGGTTGAAACAACCAGAATTCCATCCATTTCAGTTTAATTTCTACCCTGTGCATTCATCCAGAACATCCCACACATCATTCCTTCCATCTTGCAAACAAATGTCCAGCTTGGCGAGTATTCACGTAAGTTACACACATTAATGTTTAAAACTTCCTCGTGCTGTGTGTAAGCTATTGTGAACGAAATGATACTAATAATTAAATCAAATATGTTATTTTAAAAGGAAAATCTGTGTTAGTTTGCATACGTCAGCTTATGACCAAACTAAATGTTTGGATTTCGCCAATTTTCCTAAAAAAATGCTTGTAGATTCCATATAAATTCCAACTTTCCAACTTGGAATATATCCAAAATTTCCCAGATGTAGTTCCTATTGAAAGTTGATTTGGTTTGGTGAACTCTGCCCCTCGAAATTGTATCACGTGAGAACATCTTGTTTACACGATTATAAAATCGTTTTTTTTCCCGCGGTGTCGCTGCCTGCACACACATGAATATTTCAACACGGTCATATCAGGTTGCTGCCGTTTTCACAGCGGGTCACCAAAGACATTCCGGCTGCTGGACGTTCAGTGTGACTGCAGAGCTCCGACTCGGTATGCTGTTCTTCACGATCTCCTGCTGACAGACTCTGAGGATTCGATGAACACACCCTCCTCGTTTGATACTCGGCAGAAAACTGTTTCCTGACTGAAAACTGGAAGCTACTCTTCTCAGGGATGTGGCGCTGATCCATTTGTGCAAGCAAGCTAAAATCAACGAGCTAACGTTGCCAAGAACTTTTCCAGCTATATGTGGTTCTTCTCCAAACTGTTACCACAAACATGGAAATACACAATTGAACTGGACTAGGAGATCCAAACATGTTCCAGCATGGCAGTGCCCCTGTGCACAAAGTCAGCTCCATGAAGATCTGCTTTACATGGTTTGGAGATGAAGATCACCTGCTATAGAGCTATAAACCCTATTGGGCTGAATTTTTCACGCTGACTGCACCCCAGGCCTCCTCACTTCACCTACATCAGTATATGTAATGCAGTGGAGGGTCAGTGGAGGGTCATTGGAGGTCAGTGGAGGGTCAGTGGTGGGCAATGGAGGTCAGTGGAGGGTCAGTGGTTAAGGCACATCTTCCCAGAGGAGTAAATGTTATAATAACCTATTTATTGTATGATGTCATTATATCCCAATTATAATATCTGTAAATGTGAAATTCAGCAGGATTCAATCCCACGCCGGAGCGCTGAAGCCAGATGGAAACGCCCTGCAGAGTGTATTCCGAACGTCATTCCGTAGCGTAAAACATCACATTCTGCACATGAAACAGCCCCGGGGGAAAAAAACAAAACCTGTTTGTCTTTTTAACGGGCATGCAAATGTTTCAGCATGGCAGTGATGAACCACCTCGTCTCCTGCTTGGGGTACGAGTTTCCATTCAGCACATGGGGTCTCCGGTAAAGATGCAGCAGATTCAGATCTCTCTGTCTGGGGGCGTGACAGAGTGAGAAATCAGATTTTTAGAAAAGATGCGACTCCGAGTTGTTTTCCTTCAATACAACGTTACATGCTAATGATGTTGTTGTTGTGTTTTTAATTGCTTCAGGGCTTGAAGGCCTTGTTTTCTGGGACTGACAACGGTTATACTGTGAACCTCCTCCAGTTGGACTTGAAACACACGTTACAGCAGCTAACGTAAAAATCATGTAGATACAATTGAAGAGCTTCAGTGAACATTCAGATCAAACAGTTCTACAGGATAATCACTCTTTACAGCCTTGATATGAAGAAAAGAATCTCAGCATTCTCATAACATCAGATCTTGAGGTGTAAAAGCTACGAGAACAGAAGAGCACACCAGCTTCCTCTCCTTCCAGAAAAGCACAGAACAGTTTCATTAAGTCAAATGGTTATTCATGTCTGATCTCTCCGATCATCAAGGTGTATCAGCATGAAGACCATCATCTCAGAAGAGGTTCCTTGTTTTTATACACCATTTTGTGTGAACCCTCAGATTGCTGTGTGTGATAAAAATCCCAGAAGATACTCAGTCGTACTTTCTGGAATACTCAAAGCAAACCGTTTCTTCATTCTGATGTTTGATGTGAACATTATATGAAGCTCCATTATTTTTCCACAGTTTGATTGGCTGATGGATAACTGCGTGAATGAGGAGGTGTATTAGTGTTCCTATTAAAGTGGATAGGGGATGTTTATAGTTACCACGCCTCCTTCACGGAGAGAAAGAAAAGCATTTTGCTTTTTATGCATGCCTCATGTACTTTACAGCACAGTGAAATTCTTTCTTCACATATCCCATTGATGTTAGGAAGCTGGGGTCTGAGTGCAGAATCAGGCCCTGGAGCACATTGGAATAGGGGCCTTGCTCAAGGGCCCCAAGAGTGGCAGCCTAGCTAATACTGGAGTTTGAACCTTGAACCTTCTGGTCAGTAACCCAGAGCATTAACCACTGGGACAGACAAGTAGAGAGGCCACACCTCTTTCAGTATGACTGACAAGCACAGAGGCCACACCTCCTTTTCAGTGAACTGAGAAATTTTCTTGGCTCCAGGCCACAGAGCCAAATAAGACTGTAGAAGGTTGATGTACCTGTTCAGGTGTGCTTGGGCAAGAACACACACACACACACACACACACACACACACACACACACACACACACACACACACACACACACACACAGTGTGTTCAAGGATAACCTGATTAATATTCTTCAGTATCCTCAATTATATTAATTCCCCAGTTACCCAAGCCAGCACACACACACTTCCTCCGGCTTGATCCAATACAGAAATGAAATGAACTCAAGCCAAATACCCACTGATACTCACACTCTGTGTGTGTGTGTGTGTGTGGACTTCTGGATATGGACAGTAAGCTCTTTGTTCAGTGATACTCCTCACATACCAGTGTGTTTTAACACTACAGTGAAAGCAGAGAGAGGGAAAGCACACATATTGTACAGGAAGTGTGGGTTTGTTCATTTTCCCCCCCCGAGTTGTTCTGGTAATCGTTTGGTTTGAATCAGTATCGGCAGTAGCAGGACTAATTGCATTAGCAGCATTAGTAGGAATAGTCATATTAGTCGTACTGAATCATAGTAGACGTGGAAATCATGTTACCTTCAGCACTAATCGCGTTCCCAGTAGTAGTAAGAAGCTTCTTTAACTAATACTATATATAAAATTATTACTATATTTTCTCCACCTACTGCTTCTGGAAATATTACTGAAAATAATAATAATAATATGAAGATTTAATATGAGTAATAGTAGTAATAAAAAATGCAGTAGGAGGAGAATTGATAGTAATAGTAGTAATAATAGAAGCAGTAGGAGGAGATTTAATAGTAATAGTAAGAACAGAGTCACAACAGCCAACATTCTATGAATATCACAAATCACATCTCTCTCACTATCTCTCTCTCTTTTTTTCTCTCCATCTGTCTCTCTCCCCCCATCATGCCACCTCCCACGTCTTTGCGCTGTCTCACCTCTCTCTCACAAACTCAGCCAGCTCTTTGGTGGCGATCTGGCCATGCTTCATGTTGTGGTAGAGAACGTCAAAGCCTGCATTCTTCTCCCCCTGAGGACACACACACACACACAGAGAAAACACATGATAAACATGAGACAGTGTGTGTGAGATGATTAGGTGCAAAGCATGATTCATGAGCTGTAAATACTCATTTGAATGATTCACGGTGAGGGTCCCCATAAAGCTGTGGTCCGTGTACCTAAACGCACGTCGTGTCTACAGCAAACTAACGTCGATGCTGCGTCTGAAATCGTTCACTCGTTCCCTTGTTCACTAGGCCCAATACAGTGCATGACAATCTAGTTCACTATTGGGAAAACGGGAATGAAAACGAGCGAGTGAATTCAAACACCGACATGAACATCGCGGGTTAGAAAGATGCGGCTTTTAAGGACCAATCAGTCATAAACTGTTCACTACTCGTCTAAACAGTAGTGTATTTCTGTTGTTCATTCACCAGTTTTAATGCCAGCCACATTTACTTTATTTCACTTAAAAACATCAAATAAACAAACAAGAAAAAAACAACGATTTTAAATTTTTCAATGAAGAATCCTTTTGTTTGATGAAAGCTTTGCACACTCTTGGCATTCTCTCAGTCAGTCTCATACAGCAGTCTTGTGGAGTTCCCAGATGTGTCGAGTGCGTGTTGGCTGCTTTTCCTTCACTCTCAGGTCCAACTCGTCCCAAACCACCTCAACTAGATTGAGATCAGGTGATTGTAGAGGCCAGGTCATCTGATGCAGTACTCCACCAGTCCCCTTCCTGAACAAATAGCTCCAACATAACCCTAGAGGTGTGTTTGGGGTGGTTGTCCTGTTGAAAAGTAAATGATGGAACACGGAAACCAGATGGGATGGCATGTCACTGTGTGTTGTACTAAAAGCCATCACACCATCACAGCTCCTCCTCCATGCTTTACGGTGGGAACCACGCATCTAACTAAGACATGGCGGTTAGAAGTTACAAATTTTGATTGATCAGAACAAAGGCGGGTTTTCCACACATCTAATGTCCGCCGCTTGTGTTTCTTGATCCAAGAAAGTCTCTTCTGCTTGTTGTTCTTTTGAAGTAATGATTTCTTTTACAGTTTTCTCTAAACAGTGGATGCAGTAATATGTCTGAGATTTAAACTTAAAGATTTATGCAAAACGGTGGTTTCTGAGGCTGGTAGTTTTAATAGAATTATCTTCTGCAGCAGAGGTAGCTCTTGGCCTTCCTTTCCTGAGAAAGTCCTCATGTGAGCCTGTTTCATCATAGTGTTTGATGGTTTCGGAAACTGCACTTGGGGATACATTTAAAGTACTTGAGATTTTTCAGACTGACTGACCTTCTGTTTTTTGCAATGAAATAGATTTGTTTGAGTTTGAGTTGTTGTAGTAACACTGAAAGGACTAATGACTCTGTACACACTCACTCCTCTGCACAAGACAACAGATAGTATGAAGCACATTAACAAGAAATGTCACAATGAAATTGAAAACCATTCCAAGTGAACAGCTCGTGAATCTGATTTGGATTTTGTACATTTTATGAAATTATTAAGGAAGGCACGATACGGCAAAAATATCAGATCGCGATGCTCATTCATGCATTGCCACGATACAAAAACGGGTAAGATTTTCTAGATTTGAAAACGCTACTCTTTCATGATGTAATGTCTACAACAATTATTGGGTAATTTAATTAATATATATTTTTTCCCATATTTATTTATTTATTTATTTATGAAGATTTAGTAATTAATTGGACCTATTATACATTAGGTTATCATTTTAAGTAATTCCAAATTATATTATGATTATTATTCATTATTTGAAAATCACGAAATCAAAAAAACGAAATCAAAAGAAGTGACACAGGAACAAAAAAAACAATATTTTAAATAATAAAAATTATATCAGGTCATGTCATTTCAGGTCATGCAGGCAACTCGCTGCATGTCAAACAAACTAAATGTGATTGTGTGTGTGTGTGTGTGTGTGTGTGTGTAGACTCGAGGCGAGGAGGAGGCGGTGTATGCTTGCCCTTTAGGCCCGATGTGGAGTCACAGATAATCCCAGAAACAAAATAATGCCACATCCTAAGGGGCGGATTCGGGGTACAAATAAAAAACTCCCATTCTTCTGAGTTAACACGAGAAGGTTAGAGAGGAAGTGCAAAGAGAACAGGTAAAGAGGAGATAAGAAAAAAAAAGAGAAGAGAAGAAAATGGAAAAGGAAAGGAGGGATGAGAAAAGCAGAGTAGAGGAATAGAGAAAAGAATAAAAGAAAAGTAGTGTGAAGGTGGAGAGTGGAGGTAAAAACAAGTTAAGAAACAGCACATTAAACCCTGCAACATTCCACAATATCGGCACCTGAAATCCATCATGACCCCAATTATAAACCAGGAGCCCCACACGGGGTCACGACCTTTGGTTATTGGACCAAAGAAAAAAAAAAGCGTGTTTTACATTAACGGCTCTGAACGACTGTCGTGATATTTTCATCATGGGGTCGCCCTTGAGGACGAGGGCAAAAAAGAAAGCTGACGATAAGGAAGATGAAGATGAAGACAATGAAGAAAAAGATAAAAAAGAGAATGAAGACGAGGAAAATGATAAGGACGAAAATGAGGATGAAGATGAGGACAATGAATAGTATAAAGATGAGGACAAGAATAAACAAAAGGAAGAGGATAAGCATGACAATGAGGATGACTGTGAGGATGAGAAGGAGAAGGAAGATGGGGACAAGGAGAAGTACAAAGGTGAGTATGAAGACGAGGATGAAGATGAGGAAGAGGATGGCGATGGGGAAGAAAAAGATGAGGATGAGGATGAAGACAAAGACAAGGAGGTCTGTGCAAAAAGTATTAGGTGCTCTGGGTAACATTAGGTTTTGAATGAGGGTGCACTCCGAGAGTTTGTGTGTGTTGTGTGCACACGCGCAGGTACGTGAGCGAGTGTGTGTGTGTGTGTGTGTGCGCACGCACGTGAGTGTGCATTAATACATGCGTATGTAATTGGTTTGCACTGAAACCCTACTCCAAGAAAAAAACTGAGCCATGTTGTTACACAACACCTGCGCACACACACACACACACACACACCTTTTGTCATTGGTTGTCAGGTCAGTGGGTGAAGTGTCTCCTTACACATAGTGGTCTAACAACTGCACAAAACTCTGTGTGTGTGTGTGTGTGTGTGTGTGTGTGTGTGTGTGTGTGTGTGTGTGCACACGCAATATTTTTTTTTAAGCCGCTTCATTGTCTTTTAATTAACAGTTTCATTAATTGTTTAATCATGTCTTTACACTTACTGCACTCGGGGGTGTGATCACACACAGTCGCTCTCGAGGACATGCTCTCGTGCACACACACACACACACACACACACACACACACTTTAGTTTTGGGCTTCAAAGGTTCTGGGAAATTCTATTTGGATAATAGGTAAGATGGCTTAATGTGGTCTGTGTGTGTGTGTGTGTGTGTGTGTGTGTGTGTGTGTGTGTGTGTTGTGATCCCATGGGATCCAGTGATGCAAAACATTGCTGCTCCAGGATGCTTTGTATTTCTCTTTTTTCTTGGTGATTTTCATTTGTGGGTTTATCTCCATCTCTCTTTTTCCCCCTCCGCCTGCCTCTCTCTCTCTCTCTTTTGCTGAGGTGTGAACCTGAAATACCTTGGCCAGGTGTGCAGCGATCGCAGAATATTTCGGTCCCCGAGGACCAGCTGACACGACTCAGCTTTTTACACACACACACACACACACACACACACACACACACACACACACACACTCTCACTCACCCAGAAATTGTTCCTGAAGTATGCAGTCTCCATTTCGAAGAGTTTCTACAGAGATCTGTGGAGGAAAGGAAAACAGTATATCAGGTGATGGTGTGAGAACAATAAACGACCAGATCACCTTAAATACAAAACAAACACACACACACACACACACACACACACACACACACACACACACACACAGCTCTACCTCAGACCTTTAAATCTGCACACTGACATGTGACTGAACATCTCAAACTGTCTGAGTCTCACTATGTCTCTCTGTATTGCTTATGATCTCTTTCTCTCTCAGTTTCTGTATGCCTGTTTTTTTGTGTTTCTATCTCTGTTTTTCCATCTCTCGCTCTTTCTCTCTCTTATACTCTCTCTCTGTATCTTTCTTGTCTTGGGCTCTTTCGTCCTCTTTTTTTTCGTCTGCGTCTTTGAAATTGGAACAGAGAAGGCAGCGGTAATAATCACAAAACCACCACCAATGTTAATGATAATAATGAGGATGAAGGTGCACTGTCAGAACTCAGAACCCAACTCTGAGCAGACACATCAGGGTGGATTATTTGTTTCAGTTGGTCCAAACTGCCAGCAGAGCAGATAAGATCAGAGGAAATGAGATGAGTTGAGATGAAAACAGATGAGTGGAGGTGAGTGGAGAGCAGAGAAGTTTAGTTGAGATGAAAGCAGAGGAGTTTAGTTGAGATGAGAGCAGAGGAGTTTAGTTGAGATGAGAGCAGAGGAGTTTAGTTGAAATGAGAGCAGAGGAGTTTAGTTGAGATAAGAGCAGAGGAGTTTAGTTGAGATGAGAGCAGAGGAGTTTAGTTGAGATGAGAGCAGAGGAGTTTGAGTTGAGATGAGTTGAGAGCAGAGGAGTTGAGATGAGATGAGTTGACAGCAGAGGAGTTAAGATGAGAGCAGAGGAGTTGAGTTGAGATGAAAGCAGAGGAGTTGAGTTGAGATGAGTTGAGAGCAGAGGAGTTGAGATGAGTTGAGAGCAGAGGAGTTGAGATGAGATGAGTTGACAGCAGAGGAGTTGAGATGAGAGCAGAGGAGTTGAGATGAGTTGAGAGGAAAGCAGAGGAATTGAGATTAGAACAGAGGAGTTGAGATGAGAAGAGATGAGATGAGCTGCAGAATGCAGAGGGACGGTGCGGAAACATTAACTCCCACCGAGGGACAGGACCAAAAAAAAAAAAAAAGCACCTCTATCAGGATAAAAATGTCAGACAGCGGGAGACAAAGACAGCAGCAAAGTCAGGAGACAGACAGAGACAAGAACGACTCATTATCAGAGATCACACAGGAGTCTGGAGAAAATTACTGACTTTTATAGCCTTTATACATGCTGCAGTGCATTCTGGGTATATTTAAATACACATCCACTAAATGCTAACCCCGCAGTGCATTATGGGTGTCCCATACTAATTGCTATCATTTTGGTTGCCATGTTACTGTTGCTATGGTTACACACAAGCCTTTTTTCGCTGAGTGTAATTCTGTTTCATACAGAAGCAGAGAGATTCGTTTTTGTGCTGCGAATTTAATGCTGTTTTACCAGACTGGACCATAGGGACACGCACGCACGCACGCACGCACGCACGCACGCACACGCGCACACGCACGCACACGCGCACACGCGCGCACGCGCGCACACGCGCACGCGCACACGCACACGCACACGCACACGCACACGCACACGCACACACACACACACACACACACACACACACACACACACAC
>MU574226.1:5836439-5846439 GCA_024362625.1 Silurus asotus | reverse complement strand
ATTGAGGAGTGACTCAGGGTTTACACCAGTTCAGGAGCGGTAAAACAAAAATAAGTCATCCAAAGCCCTGGCTTTAACCTGTAGTGAACCTCCCAGTCTCAGTGTGTGTGTGTGTGTGTGTGTGTGTGTGTGTGATGTCACACAGCAGAGTCTCCTCACACAGCTTTATCACAACCGAGACGGAGGACTGGCGGTCGGATGTCATGGTAACGGTGAAAACAAACACACTGACATGAGCAAAAATAACACATGCAAGGAAAGAAAAAGAGGTGCAGAGAAGAAAAAGAAATTGAAGGGAAAAAAGGAGAACAAGAAGATTCTGAATAAAGTCATCCTTCATTCCATGCTTTTAGAAAACAGGTCTTCCAGAACCGAACAGAAGATCCTTGAAGAAGTCTTTGGGGAGCAAAAAGCAAATGCCAAAGAGAGAAGGAGAAAGAGGAGGAGATGAGAAACACACAGAGAGAGAGAGAGAGAGAGAGAGAGAGAGAGAGAGAGAGAGAGAGAGAGAGAGAGAGAATGAAGAGCTATAGAGAAGTCTGTCTCTCAAGGGAAGAAGTCAGACGTATACAAACCGAAGGGTTTGGGGTGCAATTACTTCTGATCAGCTGAATATTTCCCAACAATCCCAAGTTCTTTATTCCTCTTACACCACAACCACCCGTCAGCGGTCACATGACGTTGTACTTCTTAACCATTTCCGGCTACTACGTGTGATGTCCGTAATGATAATGATAGCATACAGACAGGAACGTGCTGAGCATCCTGAGTTGTGCAGACTTCCTGTCAGAAACTGACAACTTCCTGTCGACTGAAACTCATCTCACGCTGCCTGACGTGCCGCCTTTTCTGTCTCAGATTTTATAATAAACAAAAAATATTGAATCGCCCAATATCTGAAACATTTCCACCATTTCAGGGTTCTCTCTTTCCATCTTTCTCCTCATCACTATCACTCTTTTTCTATCTGTTCTCTCTCTCTCTCTCTCTCTGCCTCTCATTCCTTTTGTCACTGTCTCTTTCTCTCTTTTCTTTCGTTCTCTCTCTGCCTCACTATATTTTTTTTGTTACTCATTTTCTCTCTCTGCCTTTTTATCTTTCTTTTTATTTTTCTTTCTCTCTCTCCCTCTCCCTGCCTTTGTCTCTCTTTATCTTTCTCCGTCACTCTTTCCTTCTCTCTTTGCCTATCATTTATTTTTTTCTCTTTGCCTTGGTCTCTCTTTGTTTTGGTCTTATTTGACTTTCTCTTTGTCCCTCTGTCACTCTCTCCCTGTCTTGGTCTTGGCATCTTTCTTTCTTTCTTTTATTCTTTCTCTCTCTGCCTTGGTCTCTCTTTCTTTTTCTATCTCTCTCTTTGTCATTCTGTCTCTCTCTGCCTCTTTAATTCCTTTTTTATTTCCTTTATCTTTGTCTGCCCCTTTTCTTACTCTCTCTTTTTTCTTTATTTCTATCCCTGTCTCTCTTTCCCTCTCGTTTCCCCTTTTCCCCGTCTCTTTATGTCTCTCTCTCTCTTGTATCTATCTGCTTATCTTTCTCCTCTTCTTTCTCTCCATCAGTAAGTTCACCACTCTCTCCAATTATTTTGTTTTTTTTTCTTTCTCTGTCTGAGAATCTTTCTCTCTATTTCTGTCCATCTTCCTCTTCATCTCTCTGTCTGTCTGTCTGTCTGTCTGTCTCTCTCTCTCTCTTTAACACACACACACACACACACACACACACGCCCCCTTGGTGTTTTTCACGTCAGCACTCGGGTGTAAACTGTGATTGTAGACAGAATTGACATTATTAATAAACAAAAATAAATCAGTGTTTATCAGTTTATCTGGGGACACGCACCAGAGTGTCTCTGTCTCAGTCACGTCATCATAATTCGCTCATTTACAGATTAATATGAAAACTTCACTGATCTTCTGCAGCTGCTGTGGACGAGTCCATACGGCCACGGAACAGACAGAATGAGGTAACGAAGAAGAAGAAATAATGAGCTTTTGTTGATAAGTACGTCCTCATCTCTTTCTTTGCTTCACACACACACACACACACACACACACACACACATCCTCATCTCTTTCTTTGCTTCACACACACACACACACACACACACAACACACACACACACACACACACACACACACACACACACACAGGGTAGGTCATGTGCTTCCCTGACGACCCAGATAACACACAGACTCGATGTGCCCGAGTTAAGAGACGCTTCCTCTGCACTGCAGTAAATAAAACTCAGACTGAAACCACCAAACCAGACACAGAACAGAGTTTTCCACCACCAGCTCGAACGCCACACGGATCAAACACCTACATTAGATACATTAGCTTCATGGCTCTGGAAGATTTTAGAAGAGGTGTCTTCATACTGACTACCAAACAAGACAAAGAAATTGTGCCTACTCAAGCAGCCTTCTTTTAGGAGAAGTAATGATATTCTGGTGCCCATAATGACTGCAGTATCATGGAGATGATGGGCACAAAGACCATGCGTCCTTCAACAGGTCTGCGTACTGAAACCGCACCTCCTTCATTAAGACTAACAGGTACAGAAGCCACACCTCCTACATTAAGACTAAAAAGGTAATGAAGGAGGTGTGGCTTCTGTATCTTTTTAGTCTTAATAAAGGAGGTGTGGCTTCTGTAAGACTAAAAAGATACAGAAGCCACACCCCCTTCATTAAGACCAAAAAGGTACAGAAGCCACACCTCCTTCATTAAGACTAAAAAGGTGCAGAAGCCACACCTCCTTCTTTAAGACTAAAAAGACACAGAAGCCACACCTCCTTTATTAGGACTAAAAAGGTACAGAAGCCACACCTCCTTCATTGAGACTAAAAAGACACAGAAGCCACACCTCCTTCATTGAGACTAAAAAGACACAGAAGCCACACCTCCTTCATTAAGACTAAAAAGACACAGAAGCCACACCTCCTTCATTGAGACTAAAAAGACACAGAAGCCACACCTCCTTCATTAAGACCAAAAAGACACAGAAGCCACACCTCCTCTATTAGGACTAAAAAGCTACAGAAGCCACACCTCCTTCATTAAGACTAAAAAGATACAGAAGCCACACCTCCTTTATTAAGACTAATAAGGTACAGAAGCTACACCTCCTTCACTGGGACCAAACATTACAGAAGCCATACCTCCTTCATAAGGACTAAAGAAGTACAGACACCTGAAATAACCTTGTTTATTGGGTCTAAAAAGGGAAAGAAGCCACACCTCCTTTACTTGGAAAGGTATAGACGCCACGCCTGCTTCTCTAGAGACTGATAGATATGGTACTGAGCCGCACCCCTTGAAAGTAGACACAGGGGCCACACCTCGATCACTTAAACCAACCAACAACTGAGGCCACACCTCCCTGGACTTGAGAAATCAGTAGAACAGTAAAGAGAAACATTTATCTAATGTAACGTGTGTGTGTGTGTGTGTGTGTGTTTGGGGTCTGTGGTGTAAATAGTGAATGAATGCAGATTTTTGTGCTCGAAGCACTGGAGCAGCTGCAGCCCCTGTAACCAGGCCTGTAGCCACAGATCATCCATCTGCTCTCAGTGAGTGTGTGAGTGAGTGAGTGAGTGTGTGTGTGTGCTTGGAGAGCCTGAACGCTGCCCTGTTTGGCAAAGCGGTAAGGCTGGCAGGGAGATAAAGAAGGGCACTGCGGATGAGTGGAACAAGGGAGGGTAAATCCCAGAAGAGCCTGGAGGACGCGGCCGTGTCCCAAATCACTCATACCCTAAAATCCTGCTGATAGAATCATTATTTTCCTCGAAGGAAGAACCGAAGAACCCTGAAATCCAAAGAACTCTTGAAGAGTTCTCTCTCACTCTTATCATTATCATGTTCTTCTTCCTCTCACTCATTCATCCCCTCGTTTACATCTACATACTTCTTCACTGGAAACCAGGTCTCTCTTTCGCTTTCTTCTACCATGTTGTGACACTCAGCCCCTCCACCTCTCTCTCGCGAACCTCTCAATCTTCCTCCGTCTCCATCTCCAATCTGTCTCCCACTCCCCATCCATCTCTCATTATATCCCTGCATCATCTCTGTCCATTCCTTGTCTATCTGTCTTTCTCCATCTCTCTATCGGTCTCACACTCTTCATTTCTCATTCTTTCTCTGTCCCACTCTCTCTCCATCTCTTGCTCTCGCCCTTTCACTGTCTCACACATGGCATGTCTCTCACTTGTCTCCATCTCTCTGTTTCTCCACATCTCGTTCTCTCTCTCACACACACACCCTATTTCTTACACTCTTCCACATCTCTCTCTCTCTCTCTCTCTCTCTCTCTTTTACTCTCCACATTTCGTTCTCTCACATTCTCTCTATATCTCGTTTTCTCTCTCTCTCTCACACACACTTTATTTCTTGCTCTCACAGACTCACACAGTATCTCCATTTCTCTCCTTCTCTTTTCATCCCTTCACACTCTTTCCACATCTCCCTTTGTGTCTTTTTCTCACACACTCTCTCCATCTCACACAGTATTTCCACATCTCGTTCTCTCACACTTTTCACCATCTCGCTCTCTCTTTCCACCTCTGTAAGTAGTCGGTGTTGCTTTGTTTGTGACATACAGAAAGATGACAGTCGCAAACCAGACCTGTGTGTGTCTGTGTCTGTGTGTGTGTGTGTGTGTGTGTGTGTGTGTGTGTGTGTTGCTTTAATTCAACATAGAACTCTAAGCCTCCACTGTTCCCCATTTAACAAGACCCTCCACACACACGCAGCTGACGGCTGTGTGTGAGATCGGTGGCAGAACGAAAGACCTGTCCTGTGTGTGTCTGTGTGTGTGTGTGTGTGTGTGTGTGTGTGTGTGTGTGTGTGTGTGTGTGTGTGTTGCTTTAATTCAACATAGAACTCTAAGCCTCCACTGTTCCCCATTTAACAAGACCCTCCACACACACGCAGCTGACGGCTGTGTGTGAGATCGGTGGCAGAACGAAAACAGAGCCAAACCTCTTCACTTCAAGAGTGTGTGTGTGTGTGTGTGTGTGTGTGTGTGTGTGTGTGTGTGTGTGCGCCTCAAGCAGGCAGGACCTCACAATTAAAGCTCTCACCAGTCTTGTGGTTGGTGACTGGTTTTGTCTGATGACCAGCAGGTGACCAGGAATATCTCTCTTTCTCTTTCTCTCTCTCTCTCTCTCTCTCTCTCACACACACACACACACACACACAACATTTAGGTACTGAAAAAAAAAGCTTACAATACAAAACAGGAAACAATACACGCTCTGGTTTGCTCCAGCAAAACTTGCATAGAGTGTAAAGAAGCGTAGAACTGAGCGCACACACGCACACACACACACACACTCTTATCTGAGAGATTGTATCAGATGTGTATCGACTGTATTACGGACGTAACACGGTGCTTTTACAGCTAATGGCCCTCAAGAGCGATTACAAATCCTCCCTAGAGGTTACGGTTAAAAACCAGCTTCAACTGCATGCAGTTACATGAAATCTTCTCACACCTGATCCAGCATCGCTTCCATACTGACCTCCTGGTGCGGAGTAGTGATGGCGACCAATCAGCTGCGAGCATTTTACATACCGACACCATGCTTCAGAATGCACTCGGGTGCAATTTACGTGTATTCAGAGACGGGTTATGCACATTTCCCGTTCCTGAGACAATTTCTTCATTGACCGCAAGTTAGAACAACGAGCAAACGTGACATTCGGAGTGAAACGGCGCACGTCTGGGGTGCAGTCAGCGTGAAAGATCTATCCCAAAGGTGTTCAATAGGGTTGGAGCTCTCCAACAGGAGATCTTCAAATCCAACTCAATGTAAATCATATCTTCATAGAGCGAGCATCATGCACAGGGTTTGTATCTTCATGCTGGGACCAGGTTTTGGGTCTTGTGGTTCAAATGAGGGGTATAAAAGTGTGTGCCTCCAAATTTGTGGAAAAAGAACCTCATAACTGGAAGTCAGGTGTCGCAATTCTTGTCCATATAGTGTATGTATATTTCTATGGTGAAGATCAGAGCATTGTCTTGAAGGTTGTGATTGAATCGGAAGTAGATGAAGTGATCATCAGCTTATCATATCAGATCTCTGAAACATTCAGCTACATGAATGACAGCGATTTTTTGTGAGGAGATGTGGGAATAAAACTGTCCAACAAACACGGAGCAGCTCCATCCTACGACCTATGGATGGTCTGATGTGATGAAGACCGATGTGGTAGTGAGCTCCAGGAGATCCAGGTTGGGACCGGATGCATGAAGGTTGTGTTTTGTTTGTGGAACCGGTTGATATGAACACCTCCGAAAGACGTGGTGAAACTCCTTCTTGAGAATTGCTCTATAATTTTTACACATCTGGTTCCAACCTGGACTTCCTCGAGCCCACCACCGCATGAGGGCATCATGTCACACACACACACACACACTTGTTGACTGTAATATGATATTGTAGCAGGGCTTTTCATAAATATTGGCACCCTACCTATTCAATGGTGCATGGAGTCTTGGTTTTTATCACATTTCTCAAATGCAAACAGAGACCTCATGTCAAATTTGATGTCCCTTGAATGGAGCTGAGGAGCAGAATGTTGAGAAAATATGCTGTTTATAAGGAAAAAAATTATAAAAATGAAAAAATCTGACCTCATAAACCTCATGTATAAAAAGCTGTACAATTTCACATCAAAGCAACTTCCTACCTTATTTAAGGCACCCTATTAAACAGCCCCAAACAAATAAGAATCAAATCTATAAAATAAGTGAATAAATTAATTAGGAATAAAAAAATAAATAAAAATAAAAAACGTTATCAAACAGTTTTACCAAACCGCTTCATTGAGCACGGCTCCGTCCCAAATAACGCAAAATATCGTTCACGAGCGCACTACGCGCGCCGTTGGAACCAACGTCGCTCGCGCACTAGCCAAGTGCACTATTACGAACTATACAAACCGTTTGGGACGCGGCCGGCGTTTTTTTTTTTTTTTTTTGGCGTTACATGAGATGAGAGCAAGAGACAAACCGGAATGTCCGTATATGAAATTAAACCTTGACGCCTAAAAAATGGGGAAAAATGGCGCAAAATTACCTTTTCGCATGAAGAATAAGGAGAATATGGCTCATTTTCCCCCGCTGTCTCCTCAGTCTTGCACCCCGCGCCGCGTTCACTGGGATCTGATAGTAACGAGCCGCTGACAGGAGCCAAGAGAAAAAAAAAAAAAAGTCCCCGCCCACCTTTCATCTGATTGGCTGCCGCGCGTTGGCTACTGCAGAATGGCATGGCAACCGTGGAAAAGGCGGGATGCTGAGGGCGCGGAAACAGCCAATAGGATCGCGAGGTTTTTCTTTTATCTGCGCGAGCGCAACGCCCACGTGGTCGACAAGCGACGCAATTGGACAAACCTCACGTCCATCATCCTGTGACAGAACGAGACGTGTTTTATATCTGAAACATAAATGTGAACAATTCTTGAATCGTGTAATTTCAATGATATGAACTCTGGAATCAAACAAGACATTTACATCAATAAAATGTTCTCCATATTCCATTAGACCACCAAAAGTATTGGGACACCTGACTGTGGTTTATGGTCTGGCTGGGATTTAAACTCACAACCTTCACATACAAAATCCAATACTTTAACCACTAAACTACCACCAGGTTCTTTTCCGAAAGGGACTGTGCAGGTAAAACGTTTTGGAGACAAGGTGGGGGGGAAACATGATTGAGATAGTTTGGTCATGTGCAGAGGAGGGACATGGGGTATGTGAAGCGGTAGAAGAATGCTGAGGATGGAGCCAGGAGGAAAAGATGAAGGCTAAGGAGGAGGTTTATGGATGTTCTGAGGAAAGGCATGAACGTGGTTGGTTTGATGATCCGTTGTAGCCCTAACGGGAGCAGATTGAAGAAGTAGTAGTGTGGTTCATATCCAAACTGTTACCACACATTTGGAGGCACACAACATCAGTACCTCACCATACTAACGCACATACTTGTGGCTAAACGATCATAAATCTTGACAAGCACAAGGTAAAATCTAGAGAAACATCTTCCCAGAAGAGTGGAAATCATTATAACCGTGGAAAAGAACCATACGAAATTTCTAGACATTGTTACTTATTTTACACTTAAATTGGTTTTCTAGTTCCAGATCATTTTAAAGTGTGTAGGTTATTATTAAAGCAAATGGGGACTCAATATGGAATAAGATGTTCGAAAGGCAAATGTTATGGTCAGGACTTCATAAACATCTGACCACATATTGGGTACAAAAGACTAGAAAAATAGACAGAAAGATGCATTTATTTGTCAAATGTACATTACAGAAAAGTGCTTTCTTCACATCTGGAGTGAAATCTGGAATCAGAGAGGGTTAAGGGTCTTGTTAAAGGGCCCAGCAGTGGCAGCTTGAACTTCTGATCTTCTGATCAGTAACCCAGAGCCTTAACCATTGAGCTAATAGCATGTTGGTTTAGGGTGAAGCATGTACGCTACGCTGTCCGAGGTGCTGTCCATGGTATGTTAATTGCAATGAGATAGTGAGGGCTTTGGGTGTCTTTAATTCAGGAGGTGAAGTCTTGTCCTAGCTTGCCATGTTTAAACCTTTTATAATCGTTGCATTAAAAATTCTGTATGAGGTGGTATCGAGACTAATTTTGTAACATGCCAAGAGAGCTGCACGCACAGTCACAGGGAGCACTGACCTTCATAAGTCCTGTGTACATCTGGAGCTGTGCAAATGGTGCTATTCTGACCACGTGCACACCCTGAAACCGAGCTCTTTTTTATACCACCTCGTACATGTTGAAATAAATTTGATTTTAGGATAAAATAGGTTTAGTGGACTTTGATTTGGGATTATCTTTGCCTACTTGCCTAAAAAGGCAACACCAATGTTAGTATTGCTGATAAAGAGTCAGGCATTAATCACAGCTTGGGCATTTGATATTGATTTGACTCTAACGTCATCCTCATGTAGGTCAAAGTTTGTTGTCGTTGTAGTAAAATCAGAGGTCACGTGACCCGGGTGACTTTTACTCCGATGAGCGGTTACGTTGTCCCTCTTCTCGAAACGCCGGCCGCAGATCTCGCACACAAACCGGTAGCTGCTCTCAGCATTGTGTTTACGCATGTGCCAGTTCAGAGAGGCCTTCTGACGACAGGTGAAGCCACACATCTCGCACCTGGGGTGAAACACACACACACACACGAGAATGTGAGGGACACATTTACTTTACACAAGTAAACACACACATACACACACTTCATTCACTAAGACTAAAAACATATAGGCCACACCCCCTTTACTAAGACTGAGAAGCTCAAAAGCCATGCCTCCTTTACTGAGATTGATAACAGATGCCACACTTCTCTCAATGAGACTGACCAAGACTTAGGCCACACCCCATTTACAAAGACTGAAACTAAAAGAGGCCACACCTCCTTCTCTGACACTGGAAAAAACAGAGGCCACGCCCCTTTCACTAGGACTGAAGAAAAAACAGAGGCCACACCCCTTCACTAAGACTGAAGAAAAAAAACAGAGGCCACACCCCCTTTACAGAGACTTAATCAAGAGGCCACACCTCCTTCACTGAGACTGGAAAAACATAGAGGCCACCCCCCTTTCACTAAGACTCAAAAATAAATAAATAAATAAATAAATAAATAAATAAATAAATAAATAAATTTGAACACCACACCCCCTTCACTAAGATTGAACAAAACAAAAGAGGTCACACCCCTTCACTGAGACGAAAAAAAGAGGCCACACCTCCTTTACTGAAAGGTTTAGAGGCCACACCTCCTTTAAGGAGACTTACCAACACACCATTACACTTTTCCTTTCATTGAAACTGGAATAGGTGTGACGGCTTTGCCCTTTTTTTAATATTAATTCAATCATGCGTGCCTGTGTGTCACGTGTGTGTGTGTGTGTGTGTGTGTGTGTGTGTGTGTGTGTGTGTGTGTGTGTGTGTGGGAGGTTTTTTTTCCTTGTGTGTTTTCTC